>CAEGAG010211608.1:0-107924 GCA_903067065.1 Brachyrhaphis terrabensis
TTGTTCTAAATCCCGGACGAGCATCCCAATTTGTTACGACCCGGCTCAACTGGCCGCAACAAAACTGGGAGGACACGGCAACCAAGCAGTTTGTCAGCCTATGAAAAGGCATTTATTAAAAGAAACAATGGCATCAACGACAGCTCAGCATGTAGCAATCCCTCCACGCTCCAACAGCCTGGTCCCTCCACACCAGGAAGTCCGGACCCCAACCTGGTCTGGACTGGATGGCTACCTGCGCGGCGTTCTTGCTTCAAACAGGGACACGCCACTCACTTGAATGGAACGGTGCTCCTTAAATACGCACAGGTGGAAACGTGCTGGAAGCGCCTCCCACATCAAGGACCTTAATTGACCATTACATCACACACACACAGGACGGCTCAGCGGGGCCGTCACATGTGGAAATTGTGTTCAGATAATTTTACATAGAAGACAGAGAAAGAAGAGCATTTATCTCAAGTTTACACTCACGGTTGAGTTTCAGAATCTGATCTGCAAGCAGAAGCTCTATCACATGTACGTAACTTTATACATTTGAAAGTTACTGGGAAATAAAGTGTTCTCACTTTTCTGCATTACTAATCTCACTGCAAGATTAGTAATGCAGTTTCAGGAATACACAAGGCGTGACTCATGACTGGAGAAACAAGTTTCTCTGTTATCAAACTGAGCTTTTAGGATCAGACTAAAGATAAATGCATGGATGAGTTTCTCTAGATGTTGCTGGAACATTAGTCATTTAATCCTGGAAATGTCCTGGTGATAGAAGACCAACTTTGTAATTGCCTTTATGTGTCTACACAGACAGTCCTGATCACTAGTTTCCAGCTGTAAAAACTTAACATAACTTAAAATATTTACATTCAGTGGAATGGATATAACACACTTTTAAAAAAGATTTCGTCATTTAGGCTCGTTGATTTTCCCTTTGGGAATGTAGAGTTGACTTCTAAGTTGCTATAATCAGACACAGTAAAAATAACTCATTGTATTTAAAGTATTTTTAAAACATGGGAACTTCTGTTTGCTCTCCTGGGAATAAATCTTTCTGACTACTCTGAACAAGTCAGAATAGGTCTGACAGACACTGAGGTTTTACCACGTCAGGAGGGATTCATCATTCCTCCTGCATGGCTGCGGTTTGCTGCAGAGACTCTTCCCAGAAAACCTCTGAAGAAAGGTGTAAGGTTTCTTGATCTAGTAGATCAAAGCCTCAAAAGAGCAGCATCATCTGATTTATTATTTACAAAACTCGTCTTTTTTTTTTCCAGCTGTGACGTTGAGATAATAGTTTTATTGTATGGAGAGAGAAAAAAAATCTGCGAGAAAAAATTAGTCAATAACAGAAAATATGACAAAATGTTTATACAGCAATGCGACAAGGATGCACATTTCATTTAATGTTACTGCTAAAGTAATAAAAGCATGTCTAATACACATAAAAGTAAAATTTTTTGTACAAAGGGAGGTAAAACAATGGATTAACTGGTTAAACTTCAAATAAATGTCTACATGTGATATAATAAAATTTTTACATAAATTCTATAATTTATGTAAAATGACAAAATATTACAGGAATTTTGTAAAAAAAAAAAAAAGTAAAATTAATTGCATGAAATTTTTGTAAAATAAATTGGACAAAATTCATGTACATTTTGTAAGGCTTTAATCTCATTTTGTATGAATTTATTTTACAGAAAAAACCCCCCTCAAAAATAGCACTATAAATTAATTGATAAAGTATAAATTTAATTGTCCTCTATGAATTAAAGTTATTGAAACGTTATGTCTGTAGTCGATATCACTGCTTCCAGTGTTTGAGAGCTTCTGCTCTGATGATGGTTCCTGTTTAAACAGGCAGGCAGAAAGTTCTGGACTTTGGCCATCACTGGTCCAAAGGGCTGCAGATGCAGACAGGAAGCTGACAGGTCTGCTTTATTAATCTCAATGCAGATATCAATCTTGATGAAATTTGTGTTAAAGTTCCCCTCTTGTGTTTCTCTTGGAAGGTTTCTGACGAAACGTTTAACATAAAATCGGTTGCGTTGCTCTTCCCTGACACAAAGATGCATTGATGAAGAAAAGAAAACACCCAGTGCACTTCGGGGTCCGCTCAGAATCGTCTCTGCATTCCTGAGGCGTTTCCCTGGCTCCCCTCAATATACGACAGGTTAAGAGGTTTGTGGGAAACTGGAGCGTTTGTTTCCCATCCGCATCTAGATAATGGCTTCAGCTTAAGTGGTTCGGATGGATCCATAACACCACAGGGCCCCCTTCAGGGAAGAGTTTGTTTAGAGGAGGCAGCCTTTTGGGATTAAACAGCGATGGCACAAGTGAGAAATTTCTCTTTCGTGACGTATTTCTCATTATTTCTTCTCTGCAGTGGTGAGGGTAGATGGAAGCCCCCAGCCCGACTCGCCTCCACCCGAAGTCTAAGGAAGAGGAGGAGGAAGACGAATTGGCATGGTTCAGGAACCGAAGGAAGGGGGTGCCATGCAGAGAATGTAAAAACAAGACACTGATTCATAATTCAAGTGGCCACAGAAAAACGTACACAAACCCTCCAATATGCTTGGGGCAGCCGACGGAGACTCCTCGTCCCTGCATGTGGAGTTAAACTCTGTCATATATCGTGCCTGGACACTGAATCTATGGCAATATCAAACAAGAACAAGTATAATGACATGCAACATAGTTTTTAGGAGCTGCCAGATTAACCTGTACTTCCCTTTTAACGTCTCAGTTTTTAATTCCATGTTTATGCTTTTTTAATTATCATTTTTTCTTTATTTGGAGGGCATTTTTTCTCCTCCTGTCTCTCTCTGTTGGCATCAGAGATACAAAAACAGCAGGGGTGCCATGAGCAATTCCCAGCTTTTTCTGGAATTTCTTCCTTCCCTTTCATTTAATGACCAATGTTAATGTCATTGTTTGAGAACGGCTACAAAGATTCATCCTAGTGACTCATGTTTTGATGAGACTGCTCAATAATTAACTCTTTTTTTTTTTTTTTGAATAACTAGATGGCTCTTCCTGTGTGTAACAGACATAAACTCCCTCTCTAGCAGTGCCTCCAGGGATTGTATTTTAGCAGCTTCATGTTCATAATGTTTGTCTCATGTTTGTGTTTGTGCGGTTGTTTCATTTCGAGGCTTTAGTTACACAACCGAATCAGCAGGCTGCCTTCGCTGGATGTGCAACGTGAGAGGAACATCTCTGGACTCAGCGCCGCTGCTGACTCACCGAGATGAGTCGTCTGAAGGGAAACGGGGGGGAAATCCATTTACAGAGCCAAAAAACAAACAAGCAAACAGAAAAGAATCACGACTGCTAATTAAACTACTTAAATGAGTTTGGGACTGGAAAAAAAATCAAATCTGCAGGAGGAATCCCATCCACAATCATTCTTCGGTGAAATTGGGACAGCCCTCAGAGGAAGCCGGCACTTCCACCTCCACAAGCTCACTCCTACCGTAAAACACACAGCCTTACTTACACAAGGCTTACCTGGGAGGCGGGTAGTAATTACCTCAGGGTTTTAGCTTCATTTACCCTCTGCTTGCAACACAGTTCCTGCTGAAGCCTCAATGTGACATCATATTTTCATTTTCCAAGGCAGAACCACCCGACATTTATTGCATTTCCTAGTTGAAATCAAGCACTTAAGCACAGGCTTACATCTCAGGCCTGGTGGTATCTTTTTTTATGGAATGCCCCTTTAATGTGCCCCCTCCCTGCTGCTTGAAGCGACTGTAGAAGTGAGCTTAAATACCATGTAAAGGACACATGCTGTAGCCGAGCTTGACTGCATTCATTGCTTACAGAGGCACATAGATTCTCAGGATTTAACTTGTTGTAGTATGACTGAGATTAAATGAGTATTTAGACAATTTAAAACAATGGAGGAATAAATACTTTGATTTGGTTGTTTACATCCTGTTGATGCAGTGCAAATTGTTGGCTTATATTTGGGGAGTGATCCAGATTCTTGCAGGTTCAACTAGTACCAGTAGTTTAAAATAATGTGTTATATGAGCACTTCATTAATGGGAGACTGGTTATTGTTTACAAAGGGGTTGAAGCTAATGCTGCGTTCACGCCAAACGTGTTTTGAGCGTCAGGCACGTCTGGTTTACGTTCAAAGCCTATGTGGACGCACATCTAGCGCTGCACGATTTAAACGTTTTGACCATTTGACGGGCGTCCAACACAATGCTGATGTTAGAAAATCTGAACTTTCGCTGCTCAACGTGGAACATCAACCAATCAGAGACTTGGCTATGTGACATAATGGCCTGTAGTTGGTGTCCTGCCAGGAGAGGCACTGATGCGGGTTAGCAGGTCATCAAACTGGGCTCAAGTGAGATGAAAACCTCACTAAAAGCAACCATTGTCAGCGCCCAGGTAGCCTGTGAAACTCACAAAACTCTCAACTCCTCTAAATTATCTGGTAAATTCAAACACGTGGACACATTCTGTAGATTTCAATAAATAAAACCTAGACAGTGTGTCATCTGCCATTGTTCAAAATAAACGAGAGGAAAAAAAATTCAAGAAGCTCCAACGTGAGTCGTGCCGTTATCTGCCGTCACCGTTTTTGGTTCAATAGAAACAAAACACAAAATGTTCATCAGCTGAGCCTCCGTTATGACTGCAGAAGCTTTCACTACATAATAGTTTGGTGTCACTCTCTCAATTTCATCCGCCATTGTACAACGGAAAACAACGGCTCGTTTCAACTCAGGTCTAGCACAATTTTGACGCGCGTCCACATAGACTTTGAATGTATCCAGACGTGGCTGACGGTCAAATCGCTTTTGGTGTGAACGCAGCATAAGCGTCAAGCGTCTGACTTTAAAGCTTACCCAGAGGCGTTTTTGACGAGCAAATTGTGTTCGGTCTGAACGCAGCATAACGGCCAAAAGTGCATGCGGGTTAAAATCACAGCGCCATCTAGTGGCCTGGCATGATAACTACAGCTGACTCAAAGTGTGTAAGAGGAAAATTTCCACAATCAACATCCGATAATACCGGCAGTTTCCATGCAGCGGTCTTCTGTAAACGTAGCCTTATTGACCATTTACAATAAAATCTTGGAGGTTCTCAATCAATTAGCCATAATGCTAACGGACTGCAAAACAGAAAGTGACAAGCAAGCTAAATCACAAGAACTAGCTGATAGAAAAGTAGAGCAAACAAATTAGTTTTAAAGAAGAAAACTAATTTATTTACCATTTTGGGAATTGCTCCACTCCAACTAGCCTTTTGCTTGAATTACCACAAAGGTTATTCCCGGTTTCTTGAATATACATAACGTCTTCACGACGACAAACTGTCCGCCTAATCTTAGTCAAAGTTTTGTGAAAAACTACTTGCCCCTTTAAGATTTCTTCTGCTTTTGCTAACAGTTCAATTTCATTCCCAACCCTGTAGACCAAAGTAATCCCTCAAATAAAATCCGCCAGACAAAAGAAACAAAAAGTCTTTTCTCTTTTTAACAATCTGGAACACTTAATCTGGAATTACCTAAGTGTGAGAAAAGTGTAATAATAGAAGACATCTGTGAGGGCATGAATATATTTTCACTGAAATTTGAGCACGTAAAGCTCACAAAAATATTGCATTGCCCTGCCTAAACCCTGTAGCTTTAATGCATATTTATTTAACAAATGTCTGTACTAACATTATTCCCAATTTTTCTTTTACAAAAATGAAAAATGTCTAGCTTGCTAACAAGTTATAGTAATGTCTACTTTGTTTACTGTGTTGGTGAGGAGAGGAGGTTTCAGCTAACCTATATGTATCAAACGAATGTGTGCCTGTCTGTAGACGTGGTATTTTTAGGTAAGAAAATATGTTTTATAGCATTAGAATATAAGTTACAGTGACATGAATGAATAGTCTGATCAGATGATAGTTGTTGGATTGGCATAGATTTGTCTTGAAATAACCAGATTGCAATAGTTAGAGAAAAAATAATAAATCAGTGTGAAACTCTCTTAACTTACAACACATTTTGCTTAGAGAGTCACTTTCCAACAGTAGCCAAGAGGTATTAATTTTGTCATTTTATTCTCAGCAAGAGTGTGAATGCAGACAAAACCTTTAAGGAAACGAAAGATGTTTTTTAGCTTGTTAGCGGCGCTTTTAGAGTTTAGTGATAGATAGGAAATGTCTCGCCGAGGGAAGAAAACAGTGAAAATGACTCATTACGTCCTGTGTGGCTCTGCATGGATCAATCACTTGGCCACAAACACCCCAAGACAATTAAACTTTCTGGTCGCCTCACTTTTGATTCATGAATCAGTGCAGTGTAATAAATGAAAGCAAACAAAAGTCTGCTGTAGTTTGCAGCTCTGTAGCAGATGTTGGTGTGAACACGTGACCACAGGCACACACAGGAGTGTATGATTCACTCCTCTAGTGAGAGCCGGTGTGATTCATCCTGATCCTGCATGAGGGACTGACATTAAAGCAGGCTTCTCTACACTTCGTATGAGTGACCAGAAAGTTGATTTAAAGGGAAAAAAACACATTTTCTTCATCTCCATCCCCCCTGCTGAGGTTCCATCAGCCCTCCAGCAGTGCACTCATCCTGCCTAAAGCTGACGTATTCCCCTTTCTCCAACAGATTGAGACGCTTTGTGAGAATGTACAGCCTGGGTAGAAACAGAAAAATATGCAAAACATGTTCAAAGGAATAGTTTTCATTAGGGATGCACAATATTATCAGCATGGTATAGGTATTGGCCGATATTAGCCGCAAAATTTTATATCGGACATCGACCATTCCGTCAAAATAACTCGCCGATATAAAAGGTGTTGTTTTTATATGACAAACCAGTGACAATGAAGCCTGCAACACAGCATAGCATCAAATTTGCACTGAGTGTTGTCGTTGTCTAACGGAGAGCAAATGAATAAATTTGACGGAAAACATACTGCAAGTTGAAAGTGTTGCATCATTTTCAGCCTCCTTTTCAGCATTTGCATTTGGTAGGAGGCTAAATTGACAAAGATAATGCAGTATTTTAATTCCACAGTAGAGAAAGGCATATAGTTTCAGTAAGTAGGTATAGGAAAAAAATATCGGTAATCGGCCATGAGTTTTAGCACATCGAGCAAAAATCCAATATCGTGCATCCCTAGTTTTCATGTTTGCCCCATTTCTGTAGGTCTGAATTGTTTTTCTCCTTACATTTCCAGTTTATTAAGAGTACCACCATCTTGAAATGAGCTTTTTTTTTTCCAAAGTGAGCACTTATTAGATATAATATGATTGCACTCAAAGGGTGTACCACAGTTCAAGTGCCTGTGTAGAGTGTCTAACGTTTTTTTAACTGTTACTTTAACTGTTTTTATTTTTGCATCTTTTTTCCATTTGTGTTTTTTATGTGCTTTCTTTTATATATTTTAGAACTAATGAAGGATTTTCATGAAGTCACAAACATGGAGCCTTGGAGACTCACGAAAACTGTAAAAACTTGGCACCATTATAGAGACTTACATTACAAACAGGTTGCCAATGAACACATAATGTATGTTAATATGATGTATTAGGGTCATGTAGCATTTTGAAAGCTTAAACATGTTACCAGGTACTTTCACAAGGCTGTTTGACAACAGAAATGAGCGCTACTGTACAGATTTAATGCATGTACAGTAGTTTTATCAAGTACCTCCATTATAGAGGCATCAAGATATGTAATCTGCAGCATAGTGATGTCTGTGGGGAGGCTCACTGTGAATCTCTGAGATTTTATTACTTGATACAAACACATCAGGACTTGGTCCCCCCGCCCCAAAAAGCTGAATGTCCTATGTAGTTACCTACTAATGTAAAATGCATTGTGTAAATGTGAATTTCTTAGAGTTGATACGAGATAGAAAAACATGCTTTAAAACGGAAAAAAAAACTGAAATGTGTGCAACAGTAATAAAACCACAATAAAAAGATTTAATTGCACCATTTGTCTCGTTTGTGTTTGTCATCAGTGTGAGATTTTTTACGTCCAAATGCATAAATAGATCTGAAGTTTGTATTTTGTGACAGGTTGGTTTCCTCCAAGTAATGCGATTTCCTCCTACAGTACAAAAAATATATATTTTTAGGGTAATTGGTCAATGTAGGTAGTTGTGGTTCCATTGACATTTCGAAAATGAATTTGCTTAATATTACACTGCCAAAAAAAAAAAAAGTTAGGTTTTTGATCATGTTTTTGGTGCTAGAATGAGGTATTTAATTTTGTTTTTTAAAGATGTATGTGTTAACAAAATTTGAATTAATGAAAAAACTGCAATTGCAAAATTTTGCTTTTTCTAAACAAACAATTGTTATGGACTGATGACCTATTTTAGGGTTTATCCCAAATCAGGGGTGTCTGCAGGATGTTATCGGAGGGTACGCACAAAATTATCACTGCACCTGAACTGCAGGACCACAACCACATCTCTAACGCGCACCATGAGTGTGTCTCACAAAAAAAGTACAAACCTAAACCACACAAATACAAGACACACTCGGGTAATGCACATGCACCACTAAAATAGCAGATTTATAAAAAAAAATTTTTTTATATAAATTATACTAAATATTAAAGACATGAAAGCAAAGCCATGGGAGGAGGAGAATGGAGGTTCCCAGGTTCAGGTGGTGTATCCGAGTCGTCCAGAGGAGAAGGTGAAGCAACAATATTTGCTTCATTTCTAGCCTTTTGGCAAACGTTTTGACTAGATTTAACTGTTTGACCCGCAGTCTTAATGCAACGCTCAGGAAGAGTGCAGCAGATGTCACGGTCGGCCAACCGGGTACAAGATGTTTGGACACAAAACATATTATTAATCCATAATTTTAAAAGAGTGTAGGATAATAAAAAATCCCAAAGCTATTCTTTTCTTTTTTTGCTTAAAGGAAAATCTCAAGTAGAGCTGTAGGCGCTCCTGCCCCGAATAATGTCTGCTTCTGCTTCCACTGCATATATGAAGTAAAGTATTGGTAAGGTGCTGCTAGTCATATCCAACTGGGTAACTAATCTTCTGCAAGCCTTACCACCACTCTAAAAATAGAAATCTGTCCGTTTGTCTCACTGGAAGATTCCCAGCTGTTTCTGCTCATCAACCACTGCACATCATTGAACAGTGAGAGACAATATTTGCAGATGGAAAATATTTCAAACAGTTGTCAAACTTCCTAGGAGACAATGTCCCAGCACATTCACTCCAAGGTCAGACGGAGGAATGCTCAGAGAAACTGCAACCTAAAAATAAACACGGCTTGTTTGGAATGGTTTCCATGAGAAAAGTATGGAAGCATGAAGCAAAGTTGTTAAAATGCAGCTATGTCCTCAAGACGGATGGGATAAAGTGGATAAATGTGCGTACTCAGTGTTTTACCAATCGGCGCAAAAAAGTAGTGCTCAGTGTTTGCTGAAGTAAACATGGATGCTAACGATTTTGAAGTTGTTGTCCAATCGGAGCCAGTACATTAACAATTTTATCCTCGATATCGTCCGCCATGATTGTTTTTCTTTCCCCGCTTGCAGGATGCAGATAAGTGACATTTGTTGAGCATCAATGATGTTAGATTCTGGTCACATTTGAAAACATCAGAAACGTATCGGATATCCAAGCAGCCTGGGTCGCATTCGAAAAAAAACCAAGCTGTGTTGTTCAGACTGTCATAGAAAGATCAGATACAGACAAAACAATCTGAATTGGGTCACTTCGGGTTGCAGTCTAATAACTCGTACCAATTGCTAAACATGGTGGTGGAGCTGTTATGATTTGTGGGCGATTGTCTTGCAACCTTATGACATGCATCTATAGTTGCTATCAAGTCAGACATTATATTTATGATGGTGTTCTTTTGTCAAATATATCCAAAATTACAGCAGCAGATCTCTATTAAAGTCTTCTAAAAGGTTTTGCAGCGCGCTCAAATGACAATGACCTGAAAACATTTTTCATTTGTAGTTTTTGTGACTTTATTACACAGGATGTGAACATTTGCCTAATTTGTCTTCTGACAATTTTGGGCGTCATACTGGAAAACTGCAGTTCTGTCAAACTCCAAATACAGCTGCTTTATTCATATTTGTATGTTTTTATTTGCAAGTAAAGTCAGTTTGGAAGTGTCACATTTTAAATTATGGCTCCTTCTAAAAGACAAAAAACCCCAGATACATTTCTGTGTCCAACTATCCCCCAGTACAGGTCGCTGCAGACTTAAGAAGCAAAGCCTGCGACGAGGTTTTCTACCTACCTTCACATTTGCCTGCCCCAAAGTGCGAAGAGAGAATTTATCTTTGTTGGCTGTTCATGGTTTCTCTCCCTGCAATCTGCTAGTAGCAGCACTGATTCAGCTCATTACTTCCGTCTCTCTGGGTTTGATGCAGAGCTGTGCAGGGCTGACACCAAGTGAAGCATTACGGCCTTGAAGGAGGGCGCGCTTTTTAGAAATTTTGTCCAAAATTTGCTTGTGCTGCAGATTTTCCTCAAGTCTCAAGATGGTGAAAACTTGCAGAAATATATAAATATACATTTAGACACAGCAGGGGGGTTTTTTCAGGCAGGATGGACTGGAAACCCGGTGTGCTCTAACTGGCAAGACTCATCTAAAATGTGCAACATTATATGTCTCTGATGGTTGTCTTTAATATTAACTGTTAGGGGTGTTGGACTTTTTGTCATTTGGCTTCGCAAACAATTTGTAAAAACATTTAGCCAAAAATCATTCTGGTTTACTAAGTCTTTACAGGATACTTTTACAAATTATCATCGTTCAACACATGCTAAAAACCAAGCCTTCATTTATTGTAAATAAATTCAGGATAAACTCATTTACATTTTGGGCCATATCAAAAATCTGAATGCTCTTAAAGGGTCTGTTGTGCCAGAATGTATTAATAAAATCATTAAACTGCTAAAATATCAATAAATAGCTGTTTGTTTTAGTATTCAATAAGCATTTCTTTTCACAATGATCAGTCCAACCAGGATTTGTGATTGTTTTTGTGTTTGTTTTTTTTGCAGTTAAAATGATAGATTTTGTGGTAATAACTTACCAATATTTGTAAGGAATTTTTATAATATTTGAGCTAATGTATGGTGTTAAACTTGCCTTTTTATTAATCACCGTATCGATCACGGACTATAATTTGATATGAAGAAAAGCTGAGGTAGCAGTCACTTAAACCCAGTGTTTGTGAGAAAAATTTGCAGTAAAAATCAGAAACAAAATGTGGGAATCTGTAGATTTTGTGTGAATCTTGTATGAACTTTGCAGATTTGTTGAAAAACTGGAGGGACTAGAGGGAGCCTAGTGGGCCACATTTGGCCCCCCAGCCTTGAGTTTGACGCACGTGACCTAGAAGAAATAAAAAGTCACTTATTGATTTATTTGTTAGTTTCTTTACAGCTCTACCTAAATATGCATTTAATGTTGATATCTCTTCAAATTTTCTCTATACAAAAACTCATTGAATGTATTTTTAACACTTGGCTCATCTAAGTTTTCTAGTTTTTTGTATCCATTATTCAGCTTTTATACTTATCTTATATATTATTTTATATACTTATATATTCATTCACCCATGGTTAAATTGTTTCCTAACGCAAATTTGTTTTCAAACGTTTTCCCTTTCTTCTCTTAAGTGCTTGTGGTTCCCAGTTGCTCATAGCACACTGTTCAGGAATCTGAAAAACCACCACTGCTACCATCTTCTTTTGGCGTTAACGCCAGTTAACACTGATTGTTTGATCAGCTTTAAAATCAGTTCCATGTGGGTTTCGGATCCAGTTTGCCATAACTAATTTGGATGTTTCTTTGTTTTGTTTTTTCTGTAGTGATCTGACAAACGTTACCAAAACCACAACCAGTTTTGTGCTTGCTGTAAAACACAAGACCTCTGGTACTCTGGCTAGATTTAATTTCATACCTGACTGCTTCATGAAAGTATTTTTTTACTGGGATAATTTTTTCTATTTTCTGTGGAATCATTTCCATCCATCCATCCGTAGCCACTTCATGGTTTTCATGGCCATGGGGGCAGGTGCTCGTCCGTGTGCATGAAGGGATAACTGCACAGGCAAACTCTCACACCTAAAGATCATCTAAGGATCATTAATAGGTCAAATAATCTAACATGCATGTTGTTGGAATGTGGAAAGAAGAAAAAGTATCCAAAGAAAGGCAATGCATAAAAAAGGGAAAGGAAGAGCAAGCTGGAAAAAAATCTCAAACCACTTTTGCTAGCAAATCTTTATCTTCTGCATCTGTTCAGATCACAGTGCTGTAAAACATTAAACAGAAAAATATAGTGCTTTATCTTCCCAGAGGCAACAATACGTTAAAAAACCAGGGATTATAAGCCTGGCGGGCCACCAGGTCTTATTTGTGCCCCCACCAGGCTTAGCATTGCTTGTTTATTTAAGTCTTTTTAAAATGTTTGAATTTTTTAAGACCTTATAGTCAGTGTTCAGGTATTAATTATCCAATCTTTCAATAACACATAATTAACAAGTGATGTTTTCAAATTTAACTCAAAAACGAGGCGGGTCGCTGGATGAACCCCAACCACTAGGCTTAGCAAGTTTTCTGAGGGAAACAGTGGAAACTGCTGGCAACTTCATATTTGTTGTGGAATTGATGTAGTTAAATATTTTACTAGAGGGTCTTAGCTGGTATTTTTCAACATTCTTGAGCTATATTTAACAACTTTATTGTTGACAAACACAACCAGTTTCTATAATTAGAAACTAATAACTGGATCGTTGAAAACCACCTAAAAGCTTAACCCATCCCATCTGTAGAATCTGTCAAAAGTCTCAGAAATTGATTTTGGACTCAAGAGGTTCGCACACAAACATCCAAAACGCTTTGCTAGAGAAAGAAAAAGCGTCAAGCAAATAAAACTAAAACTCAGAAACCAGAAAGTATGAAGTGATGGAGCCGCTGCCAAACCGCAGTTAAAAGCAGAACCATATGTGACTGTCTAAATGCTAGGACTGTGGTTCTCTACAATTTTATCACCACTTAAACTTCTTGGGGTCCAGGAGGCTCACTTTCTGTGTCCGATTTATCTTCATCGATAACTGCTTCACAGACACTAATTGGCATGATGTAAGGAAAGATCGAGAACAGTACAGATGCACTTGTGGCGGTCTTGCATCAGTTTGTGGGAAAATGCAGCACATTTTTTGGTGCTGAATAGTTTTTACCCCCTCTGATTGATTTACACATGGGGTCCTGAATGCAACCAACAGACCAGGACTTACAGACAAACTAGGATTTTAATTTGATCAAATGGAAGAGGGGGAAAAAAAAAATCAAAACTCTTTTTTCTGTCACAGTGAATCAAGATTTTGTCGTAGCAGATGAAAGCCATGGAAGGATGAAAGGAAACAGGCAACAATCTGAAGCCTGTTTTGTGCACTGCAGATATATTTAATACAGAATAAAGGTTTCTAAAAATACTCAAAACCAGCTTTGCTTACAGACAATTTCACGTCCTGTTTGTTTTACTAGATGTTTATCAGAGATCTAAAACAATTACTACTCATTGAAACACATGGATCACAAACAGGAAGTTGTTTTGAACTTTACCCAGGAGCTTTATCAGCACATTCTGCACAAAGCTTTGCTCAAATGGTACAACACATCTAATCAGCTTAAGGTGTTCCTGAAGTAAAAGTTCATCTGCAAACAGAGCAATACATTTATCAGATTTAGATAAAGCTGAGAATGTCATCATAATGGGCCACGATTGCACTGCTTTGGTGTGGAGTGCTTGATACAACACCTTTAAACTACTTTTCTTGCGTGATAATAGAAATGTGCACACCCTCTTCTCAATGACTAATGATTATTGGTGACCATTGGTCACATAATTGCACAATTTCATTTATTTAAAATAAATTAGCTTAATGTAAACACGGCAATTTCGAAAAAACAAATTTGTCTGTAAGGATGAGGTGGTTATTCATTGTTTTATTTCACAAAACTGTAAAGGAAACACTTTTTTGCATCACACAAGTCACATGATCAACAACCGGATGTTGGCATTGGCGCAAACCACGAAGAATATGACGACAGGAAGAAGTTGGGGGCTCATCCAGAGGAACGTTTTCTAACGACACGTGATTTTAATTGCGTTTCTTTTTTAACGGAAACACCGCAACTGCAACATTGTGTTTTTTCCAACACTACTGGAATATTAACAAAACATTTGTAATGGAAACTGAGCTACTGAGAAAATAAAAATTAGTATTTTTTGTTTAACTTTCTATCCTAAAACGATTTGTAATGGAAACAAAGCTCATGACAGATGTTGCACTATGTGCATCTTATCTAAATTTAAAATGGACATGCACCCAAAATGAACTTGAAATTAACTGTTTAAAGAGGATTATTTATTTGATAAATGTCATTTTGAAAACATTCAGAGTTACTTGTTGCATGAGAATGTTGCGGGAAAAAAAACTTCAATGCTGGTTAAACATTAAAGCATATGTGCACAAAATGTTTAGGACAGCAACCTCAGTTAGGCAATCTTCATCTGTAAGCAATGTGGGCTGACATTGGATGTTTTTAGGCAGGATGAAGGCAACGTGTGGGTATGTTTAACCAGGTTTTCAGTGTAGGAACCGTTCATGCTTATGTGGAAATACCTGACAGATAAACATACAAGACGTCAGGGTAAATATACAGCATGCAACCCAAACAGTTGCCGTCAAAACAAGAAAAGGAGTCGTTTCTGCAGATATCTGTCCGATCTCATCAGCGTTCTCCCTCGAGTTGCTGCAAGACAAGGAATCTACGTGTGAGAGCTGGCAGCAGGCCACGAATACCAGCTCTGCACCATGTTTGGGGCACATGAGGAAACCATTCAGCACAGCAGCAGTTAACACATAAGCACATAAAACCGTCCAGCTAGGCCTATTCTACTCGAATCCATTAATAAGAGGGGGATTTATGAATAAAGACAGCAGAATTAGTGAAGAGCACGAGTCAAACCGACAGAGCTGGAGATAGAAAATGATAAGAAATTGACATGAAAGAAAGAAACCAGCTGCGGAGCCTCATTCTCCAACACCTCATTCTGGTGGACAAATAGAGTGAGACACACCCTGCAGCGAAGCCTTATCAGTCAGACTTATTGTAATTTATTGGTCTGCACTTGTTGCTGTGGGACTTTTAATGCTTTTCATCTGGAGGAAAAATAAAAGAAAAAAGAATAGGAATTATAGAGAAACGCTTTGTTGTCTTTGCCTAGAAATCTGACTCTTAGCTGAGCAGCAACACATTTATCTTCTTTATGTTCTGTAGAAGCCCATAAATCAAATAATCATTTAAGCAGAATGTCTGCCTGTTATCTTATAATAGAAAAGATAAGCAATCTTGTTTTTCACAATTAATTACAAGAGAATCAATAAGTTCTACACCTTTAAATGGATCCAGGATTGGTCGCAACAATAGATTTTATTTGGGAAATATTTATTTTAGATGTAAAAACAATACAGTAATAATACTATATGTTACTAAGGTTTTTATACATTTTAGTAAAATATTGTCACATGAAAGTCACCATGTTGTTCACGCTGCAATGCATTCTGGGTAAATGACGTGTAATGGTCCAACTGCCTTTGCTCCATCCAGCCAAAACAGTAATGTGTAACGCCTTTAAGCCTTTTCAAATTGAACCAGAGAACACTGAAATTGATCTGAATGTAGAAATCACAGGAGGTGATGAAGATGAGGAGGACCAAAGACAGGAAAAGGACAGAGTTGGCCATAGGAGCTGCTGCTGCCTTCAGCTTCGTAAATGAAACAATGAATAACACTTACCTCTGGTCGCACTGTGTGATCCAGTAAGTACTTCTATAGCTCTGTGTCGGTTCGGCAACAGTTGTTAATGTCCGAACTTCATCTGGTGTCATTGTGGTTTCACATTCAGTATCGGTCTTCTAGCTCCGTTAGCATCTCCAGCAGTAATAGATCCGTTAACGGTGTTTGTCTTTGATGTTTCCCCCAGCGTCTGTAGCGCTGTGACCAGTTTGGCAACAGATGTGCTGTTTAGGGTCTGATCTTCGTCCGGTCGGATTGGTGGATTCAGTACCTGCGGAAGTATAGCTTCATTAGCATTTCAAAGAGTTTCCAGCTCTGCCTGTCTCAGCACGGCACTTATTTTTAGCTTGTTAAGGTAACGATCACCTGTTAGAGCCTTTGTCAGTTTTGCTCGTACAAATGACTCAAAGTCATCTGGAGAGAAATATTTAGAGCACAGATTAGGTTCTTCAAAAGTTGTTTTCCACTCCAGCTCTCGCATTGCGCTCTTGTTTCTTTTATGTGGGAAATTATCCAGACTCAGGTCTTTTTTTTTTCTTTTTTTAAATTACAGCCAGCAGTGACACCATGTGGCGTCATTTAAGTTACACCAATCAACCGCAATATGACAAACAACTACTCAGGTGAAGTTAGCCTTCCTGTGCTAACTCTGTAGATTCCAGTACAGAATGGACCAAAACGCGTCATTAACCCATTGGTGAAAAAATGGTGACCATGTAACAAAAAATGTAAATTTTTGACATTTTGGCGTATCACAAACATTTTAAACTATTACTGGACACTGCAAAGTGTTAATTCAACTTTTAAGTCGTTGAAACAATAAATGCAGTGAGCTTGTGCCTAAATATGGTTTTGACCTTCAGTGTGTAGTCTGACAATATCTATAAGTTTCCTGTCATCTTGAATCAAGATAGGAATAAATTATAATTTTTTCAACACTACAATTAAGTTGGTAGAAGTAAAAGTGAAACCAGCTTCGTGCTGCAGACAGCTTCAGTTTTATGACTATTATAATTCAGCTTCCTGGATGAGAAGGGATATTTTGTTTAGGTGTAAACAAATCAGAAATTGGGTCATTTCTGTGACACACACAGAAATAAATTAATCAGAGAAGAAATGCCTTTGGTGGCACGCTAAAAGTAAATAATTCACCAAGAAAGGCTGCTCTCAAAAACGTTATTACAAGCTTGTGAAGAGAAACAATGTGCTGACACTTCAAAGCATACTTTGTCATTATCATCTCTTAGAAGACATTAAATAATTAAAACCAGAGAAAACAGCATGTTAAGTCGTAACATATTTCATGTGACTTATAGAAATATTTACCCTCCCCTGCTGCCTGCTGTTGAAGCTGCTTGGAATTGTTTTCACAGGACTTTGACATTGACAGGAAAATGAATTTATCTCCCAAAGTGAATAAAACATTTTATGAGCTGCAAAGTGCAAATTACAGAATTTACAATTTCAATCTTTAAAAGTATTCACTGAATTTAACTTTTTTCAGTTTGCACCATTGAAACAACACATTCCAATATATTTTACTGGGATGTTATGCAATGGAATAGACCAACAAAACGTTGCGTAATTGTGAAATGGAATGACTATGATGGACAGTTTTCAAATTCTTTTTACTAAAATATTTTTAAAAGATGTGGCATGCCTTTGTATTCAGTGTAAAAATCTTTTGTATATTCGTAACACCTTTGCACATCAGGTTGACATTTTTACATAATTCTTCTTTCTTCTCTGTGTTGTTGCATTACATAAAATCCCAGTCCGATAATATTTGAATAATATGACAAAATGTGGGAAAAGTTAAGGATCTGTGAATAGGCATTATATCGACCCTTTGCAACTACGTCACTTAATCATTCGAGGCGCCATGATGGATGTCGGAAGTGAGGGACGGGAGTATTGAACAGAGCAACTGAAATTGTTTTTGCTAGTTTATTCGTGTCTTTTACTTGTTCGAGTTTAGCTAATCTGGCTGTGAACGTAACACACCTGGTTGTGGCTCATAGACGGCGATATTTATAAAAGTTGACAACAGCTAGCTTAGAAACCGACCCGAACCTCCTCCCTCCTGACGTGTTGATCAAATTATCAACTTTGCCTGAATTCACACCACATAATTTATGTCACAATGTCATAAACAGTGTTTCCCTTCACAACGAAGCGGCATTAAACATAAGACGAGATGCTAATCAGTGTTTTCCATACATGCTGGGCTACATGACGGTGCGGAACTGTCTCCATGGTTACCAACGGTTAGGCACGTACCGTTGGTAACCAACTAATCACATATAACGTTAATCTTCTTACCTTGTAAAAAGTGTTTGCTGCACATCCGAGGGCTGCGAGTCATTATGATTGATGGCTGCTATCCGCTGCTGAATCTTTCCATTTTGAAAGTTATACAATAAAATGACAAGTTTGGTTTTCATCCTTGTCCGTTTCTGCAGCCGGCCGCGCATCATCCTGTGGCCATTTTTAGAGTGAAATCAACTGAATATAAGCGATATTAGGTTACAGATATCTGTTTTTCGTCTAGCTTTAAAGCATTGGTTGACCGTCATGGCGGAGTGGGCGGAGCTCTGGAGAGCGTGACGTCACGTGGGGCACTTTATTTCAAAATCAGTAGGTGTGGGCATATGGCAATCAAACATTTTGTTGTAAGGCTGTTAGAATCTAAATCCTCAATTAAGAACAATTATTTAATGTATATTTTTTACATTACTAAGATTTTTCATTCTTTTAATGTTGAAACGAACCTATTTGACTTTTCCTAATCACTATCTTAACAACATTTCTTGTATTTAATTAGACCCTCCAATCTAAACCTTTTGCAATTCCCAAAATTGCAAAGGGTTAGATTGCAAATAAAATAAAATCACAAGATATCTCTTTCCTTCAATGACTAAACCTCCTTTCTTTTGATGTTTTTGACGTCATTTACCAATAAATCAGCAGGACAAAGAGCTCTTACATCACTCACATTAATCTGCTGGCCATAAATTAGCGCTGATCTTTCTGCTACATTGACAGCAGTCCTTGCTTTCTATGCTCCTCTTAACAAAACAGACTAACGCTTAGGGATGATTACTTTGAGATCAGTGAACAATCAAGCTTTGCTCATTAGCCTGAAAATCCCCACATTTAATGGACCGTTGGTCTCTGCAATAATACTGAGAGCAGTTCTGTTTTCTGTCCTTGCAAAGAGGATGCTGCAGCTACAGTGGCCACATGATTTCAGCTCTATGCCCCCTGAATACTGAATATCCAGGGGATACATGGAAAGAATTGATGTTATTGTCTGTGTGGTCACATATGGAACAGAAGAGTTTCCAATTAGTAAAAGAAACAGAGACAAGACGATAATAAAGAGGAAGAGTGAGTGCTTTTTGAGGCTGTAATGGGTAGACAAAGCCAACAAGTAGCTTCTTCTTTTTGCCATGGAGTATTCTCGGTGGGCTGCTACATCTGGACGGTTTGTGTGTGTGTGTGTGACATGGAGAAGAGTGTGCCTCCAAACACACCTTAGAGCTGCAAAGACTCCTAGGAATCAGCTTTGAGATAAAGCTACACTGCAAAAACACAAAATATTACCAAGTACTTTTTGTCTAATTTTTAGTGCAAATACCTTAGCAAACTTGAAATAAGCCAAAACTAACTTACAAGTAACATTTTGTCAAGATATAGAGGCTTACTTTAAGTAAATAATTCCTTAATATTGATGAAAAAGTTCTAGTTCCATTGGCAGATCTTTTAACTTATAACAAGACATCTTTAACATGGTATAAGTTAATTTGTCAACAATAGAACACTTTCTCATCAAATATTAAATCTTTAGACCTAAGTTTCAAATCTTCACTTGAATATTTTTGCTTATTTTAGTGTTACGCAGGTCTTTAAATGTCCTGTGAGTAGATATATTTTCCCATTTCTCTATAACAACTGGAACTTTCAATATCTAGCAAGTTATTTTCGCAATTTACTGTCTATTTAAAGAAATCCTGTATTAACCTAAAATTAATTTCACTCCCTGCTACGGCGGGAGTGAAACTACCATAAAAGCCCGATATTGGCTGAAAAGCGCAACATCTTCCCTTTCACAAACCGCTGGAATATTGCAGATAGCGCAATGTATGGCGGAATTACGGTACTGCAAATTTGGCTGGATTGTCAGCACTACATTCGGTCTGGAAGGGTTAAGGAAGTATTTACTTAAAACAAGCCTCTATATCCTCAGGCCTGAAAAGTTACTACTTTTAAGTTATTTTTTCTTATTTCAAGTGTACTAATATAACCAGACCAAAATTACTTGGTAAGAATTTGTGTTTTTGCAGTGCACAACACTCAAAATACGGTTTGCAATACCAAATCGTATTTTCAAAATAATTTAAAAAGAGGTAAAAGGCCTAATCAAATCATGTATTGAATTCTCTATCCTTCAGTCTTACTGTCTCTTTTGTTATTGTTTTGGTTCCATCTAACCTTCTTTTGACCTTCTTGTTTGAAGAAATTACCGAGAAAATGAAGCATCTTAGATCAAGAAAGCTTTGTTCTGTTTCTCAACCTTTGCACTTCTATCTACTCTAGATTTTTATTTAATCTCTCTTCGATCCCCTCCATCTTTCTCATATATTTAGCTCTTCTCCTCTTCCCAACCCTCAATCGGCTATAATTATATACCTTGGAGAAGTAAATATTTCAGTGAAAAGGCTTTAGCATGTCGCTGTGACAGAAATACTGCATCTCAGCTCGTACTGGAAGGTCCGTCATTAAACTTTGAACGGTTGACTTTCTCAGAAAATGAACCCTGTTGACTTGCGCCACTGTGAAGCTGACATTTAAGGCTCCATAGAAAAAGACTCAAAAGCAATTGAACGGATCATCATGACATTTAGGCCGCACATTTGTCACAGCATAATTTATATTCCAGTTTGAACTTTGGAGCTTTCACTCTACTTTCATGTTTTCTTTGTGAATTCTTAATGTAAGATAGCAGCAGATTCATACTTTGGCTACATTTACAGCTAAAATCCTTTTATTTTATTCTGTTGTGATTATTGATAAGCCGGCACTCGCACGTGAGAAGGACAGTATTCACCTGTGTGACTAGCATTAGGTTAACCATTGGATTGCCCATTTGCTCTGCTGTCCATTAGCATGTATAGGCTAGCATTAACCTTGGATAGGCTAACAACTAGCATGCCTGGGCTGGTTACCCATTGGATTGCCTATTCCCTCTGCTGTCCATTAACACATATAAGCTAAGCTATCAGTTAATATACTGCATGGAAAAGATCCTCAATTATAGTTTACAACATATTTCTTGTTAGTTTGAAGCCAGACCCATCTGGAGATTTTGTTGCTGATAGGCTCAATTTTCTTATCTGGCTAGATGACAATGTTTGAGTTAAAGTTCCTATAATATTTAGCAAACACTACAGGTTTATGCTTATTATGGTGACAAAGAAAATGTTTTTTCCTCCTAAATTCCCAAAGGCCATATACATATCTGATGGCTGTGATGAGTTTCTTCTAAAGAGTGAACTTGTACATCATTGCAATGAGTATGTAGAACTATATTACCAACTGAAATACTGCTGATGGAGACATTTATAAACGACCTGCTACTTAGTACAGCAAAAAAGGGCTGAGTACTTACAGTTAATCGATCTAAAAGTGTGGTCAGGTCATAAATGAACATTAAAAACCTGTCCCTGCATGAAGGAAAATAAAAAAAATGCCACACGTGCATTTTAACTGACCATTTAGAGAACATCTAATAGATCTGACACATCTAATGGACAATTACCTCTACTGTATAAAACCACAGACCAACCACAGCAGCTTTTATTGTTCTGAAAAGTCATTGGCAATGCCGGATTTCACAACTCACTTGGCATGTGCATGCATTGTAAATAAAAAAAGCTTTATTTTCCCACTGAAATATTTGTCTGACCAAGCTCTCTTTGCTGACTTTTTAATGAGAAATAAAGTGGTGATTAAACATCAGGATCCGTAAAAACAGAGAGACGAGAGAGAAAAATGTTTCACCACTTCATTGAAATGTTTTTCTTAAAAGAAAAGACTCACACCCTCGCGTCTTTGGCGGAAACAAGACGTTAGACTCAGTGGACACCCACATACTGTAAGATCATGAACTCTGGAGCACTGGAGCAAAGGTGCAGTCATCAATCAGAACTGTGCAGTCATCAACACCGTGAGGAAGAGGGAGTGTTGGGAGGCAGTGGGACTCTACAACCTTCCCTGAAACCTAGCAGGGTATTTTTCTCGACCGACAGTATTTATAGCCTGTTACTTCTCCAAAAGTCGTAAGTGTCTTTGTCTGCTCACCACATGCTGCTCTGCACAGACCTGGAGAGATCAGGTAACAGTAAGCGCTGCTTTGCGACAGATAATGAATGTTTCAAGGTTCGGTGTAAAGAGGATAATACGGATTGTGAGTGCAGAAGTCTGAAAACATGACACACATTGTGTCATGTTAACTCCCAGATGAGGTCATCAATCAGTGCAACAGAGCAAGGCGGTCTGACAGCTGCTAATTCAGAGGGAGGAATGAAGGGATAGGTTAACAAAGAATAAGACTTGGTTGCAAGTCTAAATGAGCTGAAAGCGGAAGATTATTCTGTTTTTTCTAGTATTTTTTTTTCCAGCTTTGTGCGTCTCATTTTCCGCTCCTTGCCTCCTACCTCTCTCAGTCTTTTCCTTTTCAGGCCTTATCAACACATCTGTCTGGGGAAGTTAGTGTTCCCATTCATTTTTTACACCATGTTTTCCCAAAGAGTCACTAGATCCCCAAAGAGCCCCGCTGGCTCAGTGTTTCTCTTCAGGCTTCCCTGAGAAAAATCTGTGTAACTAAAGCCCCCGGACTAACCACAACCCCACATTAACCTGTGGAGACTCTCTGGACGAAGCTGGTCAGACAAAAACCCGCGTTGTTACCATCTGACAGCTAATGAGACGAGGACACGGTGCGGTGGGTTTCATTGGAGCATAGCTTCACATGAACAGGTTGATCTATAAATAAAATCAATGAGCATATGTTCGAGTCACACTACCCTGTTAAAGTTTGTCACTTTGTGGGCTCTCTTAAACATAAACTATCTGCAACAGATGGAAAGTTAATACTTTCCAAACGGCCTTCAGGAAATCTGTTCAGTAAACTGCACTGCTTAAGTTTTTTGCATTTTGCCAAGTAGACATGTCCTTTCTGTGCGAAGCAGCCTGATGTGTGGAGAGCCTGAGGTGTCAATGGAGATGTCGCTCATACCAAACCAAAAAATACAAACCACTATCATACCAGATAGTGTTTTCTGCAAATAGCAATAACAAAAAAAATAAAAATACTAGAACTGCAAGCAGTTATAATGACTTCCTCGCACCTCCCCGCGCACTTCCTGTTGGCTTCGGCTTTGCCGGCGCTCTGCGTGTGTCGACCGAGTCGGCCATTTTGTCAGGAAGTTTTTCTATAAATGTACTGTGCACCCAATGTGAGCCAGTGTCCTTTATTGATTATCACTGTCAGATAAACTGTGTCTTGCATCACTTCCTTTAAGGAACATGCTGGTGTTGTATTTGAAGAGGATTTAATACAAAACGTGTGAACCTGAAAGAGAGACAACACAGAAAAATACTTAGTACACAAAACATACTGTGGTCGATAGATACTTTAAAAGATATGATGGCTTATATGGTTGATTTAAACTTGGATTTTCCTGTAGATAAAGTTAGACAAGTTCGGACATGTTGGTGGCCAAGATAAATGTAGATTTTAATAGAATGACTTCACCATGGTGGGAAAATGTTTGCCTTGAAATAAAAAACTTAATTTAATTTTAATAAAAACAATAGGCATTCCTGCTTGCGTGGGCTTGGAACCCAAAAAATACAACCAAAATTAACACAGGAGGGTTTGAAAGGTATGAAGGCATACCTCAAACCCAAGTAATCACATCTAACTGCCAGATGAAAATAAAGTTGCAAATCTTCCAGATTCAATTCGATTCAGATTATTAGGGTCATAATTCAATTAACCAATTTTTCTATTCAAACGTTCTTGAGATTCTGTTTAAATTATGTGACTGATAAGAGGAAAGACATTATAAACAAATATAGACTTGTGCTCCAAATTCTGTAACTTCAGTTACCAGTATTAGATTAGCTTAGCTTCCTTGCCTTTTCTTAATTAAAAGAAATTTCAAAATATAAATATGGTGGCTGAGTGGATGCATAACATGATACTGGCAAAAAGGAGCGGCAAAGACGTACAACTTAAACGTATTTAAAAATTCTGCATTTTCAGTCGATTCCGGATTTCCAGGACTAGAAAACGTGATTTTTTTTCTGCATGACTGGGAAAGTTTGTAGAAGTACTTGAAAAAGCTCTCGTGTCGGGCCACATGAATCCATTCACCTTTTTGATTGAAGTGCTGCTGCACAACTGGATCAAGTTTTCATTTCTTCTCTCTTTTCTCTTGTTGGTGGCAGAAAAGCAGAACTGTTCTAATGACCGGATGCTGACAGTTAACATAGAAAAACACCTTCAGTTTGTTTTATAAAAACCATTAAATTATACTGTTAAGCTGTGCAAAGAGAGTGCCATTAGAGTGGTCTTATTGCAGTAAAAGCTATGATGCGTGTGACCAAACAGCCGCTTGTTAGCTTTATGACTGGTGGTATGGGCAACAATCTAAAATGTTAAACCGTATAACGCAAGCTTCACAAACCACAGACATTTACTGCAAACAATGTCATGGAGGTTAAGTTGGAGAAACTCTTGAGTGGGGTCATCCAAAACCAGAAAGAAATATTCTAAACTGGATCAGAGAAGAAGAAAACTAATCATCTATAAGAAGAATATGAAACTTCCTACAGAAAAGGCCACAGCCAAGATTAATACCTGAGCTGTAGTTGTTGTAAAAACAGCGAAACAACACCAACAATCATTCTGTGACCTTATCAGTGTCTCACATTAATTTGGGGGAAGGTTGGACCCATTTTTCTTTAGTGTTTGTAAAGGCCATTAAGGTTTGTGGGTGTTTGTTTATGCATCCTGAAGCTGACTTTTATTAAAACATTGACGACGTTAGAACCATTTTTTTTTGTCAGCCACTCTTTTGTTAATTTGATGCTGTGTATGACATTATTTTTGAAATTTCTGACCCAATTTTAATGATTAGTTATCAGTCAGACAAATGGTGTCACCTTTAGCTTCAGGATATTTTGGTAAACTTTATGCTTGATTCAAACATTGCAAGATCCACCAGCCCTGTAGCTAAAAATAAGTTCTTAACATTTAAAATGCTGAATGCAAAACATCTTAACATTGCACAAATGTTATCTAACCTTTATTTTACCAAACAATATTTATTCATCTCACTCTGACCTGTAGTCTGTGATCTAACTCATGATTCTGCAGAACTTTGCACTGTTACAATTATAATACAAACTTTTTTTCTTTAATTTGAAGGATTATTAAAGATGTGACAACAAGGCGCGACGTCGCCAGAGCAACAACCCAAACAATGAGCAAAGGAAATCAGAAGTACGACCGACGCTTTACAGGTGATGAAATTGGAAAATTAGGTCCAGGTGTGAGAGAAAAGCAGAAGTTGAACTGATTGAAACTGAAGCCAAGAGCCACAACAGAGAAACCAGAGACGAGACATAAACAGAAGATGACATGAGGAACTAATAAATGAGCACACAGATCTCACACACGACACATTTCAGATTAAGACAACCCAGTTAAAGACAAGGACAATCGTAAAGTCATGTGCTTTTAATAGAAGAGATAAAAGACCACAGAAAGGGCAGATTAGGCAAAAAGCTTAAGATAACTCAAAGTTTATGATTGTTGTTTACTTTTATCATAGCAAAAGCACCAGGCATTGTTAAGCAGCTTTAAAGTTGTGCAAGAGAAAATGTTTGAATAATGCAAATCTAAACAAGAAAACTCATCCAAAGAGTAAACATGGGATTATTTTTGAAGGTCCTCAACCTTACTGGCTAACTTTTGAGTGGTCTGTAACTGCAGTAAGTATTTTACCAGCAGGTAAAAAGCTGTGCACTCCATTCTGCAGGGCATTTAGAGGTAATTTATATTCAGAGCAAACTTCAATAACATTATGTGCTAAGAGCACCATAATGCCTCACTAATGCACAACATCCCTGTAACATTAACATGTCACTGTCTGGTTTTAAATACGCCTGTGTGGAGACGGGTGGCTTAATGCACTAAAGAGTTGCGCTGCCCAGTGAGAGCGGCAAGTCCAGGTTTTACAACGCTCCTCAACATGAAAAATGATGTGACTCATTTAGGAGCACGTCTGCTGAAAGACACGAGTTAATGCATCAGGCAGATCAAAAACAAAAGACCTGAGCTCCGGCCTGCGCCTCTGTCCAAGAGTTGACGTGTTCGTTATGAAGATCTCTCTCTCTCAGACGCATCGCTTCTTTAGACAGTCCACCGTCTCTGTGGCTTAAATGCAAATAGTGCATTAATGAGTTTGGATGAAAGCACAAAGCTCTATTTCTGTCGGTAATGAGCCCGTTGATAGCGAAGATAAGAGTGTTACTTAAGCAAACTGCACTCTGTGCCTGGCGTCACTCAGATGTTTGTATTAGAGTTGGGCTATAGTTAGCACTGAAAAGGTCGCAGAGGATTTGGTGTAATAAGTGTCATAAATTTTAACCGTCTAAAGTCCGACCACATGTGCAAACCAATAAAGTACGAGCTTCCCGACGTCTTTTTTTAATAACCGCCAATCTCAGCCGACCAGCATGTGTGGAACATATTTGGAAAACTCAGCGGTTTCAAAGGTTTTCGTCCTCACCGGTTTTCTTTCCTCTGCAGGCAAAACGTTTGATACGAGTACAGAGCCACAGAAAAATGTAAAGGTTAACATTAAAAAGAGAGATCTTTTATCTTATCACTTTAAATTTAAGTTTATAAAGCTCAAGGAGAAACTATTTATTTATCTTTTAGCAATCATTACAACATCTTCAGATCAGATGTGAGATTTCCTTCGACAAAAAGCAAAAAATAATAATAATAATCCAAAGTTGGGACAAATTTGGTGATTAATTACACTAAGAACAGTCTTTGCTTGTCATAATCTTGTGCAACATACTTTATCCTTCCACTCAACTTTCCAGTGATATCTTTGGATAAGACTTGGATTATGTAGCTTACTCTAATTTTCCATGATAGTGGAGGCCATAACTTGGCTTTTTTTTCCTTTGTTATATTTCAGTTTTCTGATAAACTGTCTTGTTGGTTTTCATTAACTGTACACTATAAATTATAACCAAAATAAAGAGAAATAAATGTTGAAAATGTGTCACTTTGTGTGTGATGACTATTCTGTGTATAAGGTCCCTTTTTTTATAACGAATTACTGAAATAGAAGATACATTTTCTGATTATATTTTAATTTAGTTAGAGGTTTCTGTCCACACTTTAGGACATATTTCAGACAATTAAGTATGTTAAATGTTTTTCTGTGAAATGTTTGGATTTGGACATTTCACTTTTTATGTATAAGGCTTTCAACCTTGTCTATAGTCAAATATTTCTCTAAAATATCTAATTCTACATATTTTTTTCCCTATTTCAACACCATTAATTATTTTTGTTTTGCAATAATCTGATGGTAATTCATTGCCAAAACATTTCTTGCTAAAAAGTTACTTGTAAGTTAGTTTTGTCTGATTTAAGTGTACTGAGATATTTGTACTGTAAACTTTAAAAAATACTTGGTAAGATTAATATTTGGATATTACTGTACTGCACGTGGCTGCAAAACAGGTTTTCACTCACTACTCTTACTAAACAAAAATGAGAGTGTTTGTCATTAGTATTTAGTTATATTGTTTCATTAAGTAAAAGTGAAAAAAAAACCAAAAAGTCTTTTGTTCAAAGGTAGAATGATCTAAACCTGCCTGGAGGCAATTTCCAAGAGAAATAGTTTCCATTTAATAAAAAACTCAATCTCGTTGAAAACATTCACTGGATTAGATTATCTTTGGGTCACTCAAAGCTCTTCCTAACCACAATCCTTTCAGCTGGTTTGGAGGTGGATTCCTGTTTTCACAGCATGTCAGAAAACACCCAAATCTCACAAATAACTTCGAAAACAAGAATTTACTAGGAAAGACGAAGAAGAAAACATGGCCAGCAGTTGTTGAGGGAATGTACAGATGTTTTGTTTTTCAATAAAAACTTTAACTTTTCCTCCACTACCTCTTAGTTTTTGTGTTTCTGAATATTTACTGTTTTCTTAATCTTGAAAGAAAGAGAGAAATCTTCTTTTTGATGCAGCAGAGTCATCTCACATTAGCACAATATGCCACCCAGCGACAAAAGGTCAAACTCCTGTGAAACTTTACATTACACGTCTCGCCTGTGTTTAGATAGTTGGAACAACAGTGGATGTCTGGATGGACTGGATGAGAAGAAAACCTCACAGCAGGTGTTTCAGCTCTGCTGGGGAAGACAAGTTAAGAGCTAACCACAGACGCCGAGTTACACCACAACATCTCGCTCCCAGCGGCGCTGATTCTGAGATCTTCCAGGCCTCGCTTTTAATATTGTTATTTCTAGAAAAATGTATTCAATTCCCTTAAACCTTTACTGCTATGATGTTAAGTGACAAACCAACACAAAGCAGGACATATCGAAGGAAAGGAATATGGAGGACAGTGTAGTAACTCCAAGAGCAAAAAGACAACAAAAAAAAGTTTCCTTTTTCTTCGCAAAACAGCTCAAAAGCCAGGATCTCTAAACATGGATTTATAAGCCTTGCCACGTGTAGGTCCTGAATTTTTCTGCCATAATTCGAGAGCTCACATTTTCAGTTTGAAAGCAGGATATCAAGTCTTTTATTCTCAAAACTTGTAATACTTGTACTAAAAATTTCATCTTTCTTTCAAATATTTACCTTTCTCCTCACTCTCAAAACTTGTCTCTGCTTGGCTCAAATCTCCGCTTGCAAACCTCTCTGCTTGCTTGGGAACAGAAAAGTACCGTCGCCTGGCAACCTCTCAGCCAATAGAATGAAAGTGTTACACCGGGTGTGTTTGTTTCCTTCTAGTGGGTGTGCCTGCATGGCTACTATTGATCAACTGGTACTGTCACTTTCCAAAAAAAGTGTTTCCATTGCATTTTTGCAAAATAATTTTTCTGTAACCCCGGATTCAGGAAATAATGTGAAATAATTTAGATGTTATGGACCAGTTGCGAGGTTCGGCAGGATTACAACAGGAATTTAAGGTGAGTGTGAAATGAACTGGCTGGAGGCAGGAAGTGAGGAAAAAATTATTATTCTGTAGAAAAAGATTAAATATAGTTCAACAATTACATTTAGCAAGCACAATAACAAGCCATCATATCAAAAGTTAAACCCCAGTTCTATTGAGCTCAATGTTTTATTTGGTCTTTTAGTCGTTCGTCAAGTCAAAGTTTTGAGTTCAGCTCCTTTTTTCGTCCAGCGGTCGGTTTGTTACAACTATGATGTTCACACTGAAGAGAAGATGGAAGTTCTTCGATGTCCAATCCAGTAAAAGTTAAAAACTTAGCCAAGACAAGGTATTAACAGACTCAGCAACGGATTCAGCAACACGGTTTCTCTGGGTTGCGCTCAAGATGTCTCATCGATTTCATTTTTTCACAGCCTCCGTCTTACGTTCCCAAATTCAACTGACAACTAATTCCAAGTCTCCATCAAGATGACAGGACTGCGCATCAGACTTCTTTTCTAAATAAAAGTATTTTGTTTTTTTAAAGATAAAAGAACACAAGCATATTAAAGGAGAGAAAATGGCTCGTTTTCTCTTCAGGGTTACTTTAATTTTACATTACTCAAATTTATTTTCACAATTTCAATTCGACCAACTGTATGGTCAATGGAAAGGCAGCTACTGTGTTGCATAGCTTGTTTGAAAGGCGGCAAAGAGGCTGGAGGTCATTTTCTCACTGCAGACGAGCTCTCAGCCCTTTCTGAGGGGGGAAACGCGCCGGCGTGGAATGGAAAGCTTTTTAAAAGCCCGTGAATAAAAGCTTTGACATCCCCTCTGCCCCGTATCCCAACAGCCATCCCCATCTTCTGTTTCCTGCAGCCACCATCGCACCACTGTTTCCATCAGGGCATGTTGAGACGCAGTGAACACAATTAGGCCTGATGTAATGAAATCACACGGCTCTGGTTAATGGAGATGCTGGTGAACAGGGTCACTGATTGTGTTTGTTAGTGTGGGTGCAGCTGCATGAACCCTCCGCCTTGTCTTCCCCAATAAAACACAGATGACAGATTAAACACGGAAAACTCGGATCCCCATGTCGAGTGTGTACATCCTCATAAAAAGCAAACAAAACCTACTTATTCTGTCAAACTCATTTCAAATCAAGATCCTGAATGCTCTTAAAGGGCCGGTTGTGCCAGAATGTATTGATAAAACTTGTTCACAAACTGTTAAAATATCAACAAATTCTTAAAATTAAATAACATTATTTAACCTCCAGGATTTTATGATACTTTTTTGTGATTTTTTGCAATAAAAATCAAAGTGTTTGTGGTACTAATTTGGACATATTTGCACTTATTTACGATAGTAAAAGTGACTTTTCATTATTTATGAATTATAAACAATTAAAGTACAAGTAAGAAAGTTTTTGACAATTTTTGATAAAAATCTGCGGTAAACTGCCAGTTAGGTATTAGCACAAAAAAGTTGTTAATTTTGTGAGAATTTCCACGATAATTCTCAAGAAACTGGAGGGACTGACTGATTTAATTTGCAGTAAACAGATAAAAACTGCATTGATTTGACTGATAAGATGATATTTAATCACATTTTGTGTTTAGTCTAGAATCTAGAGGGCCACATAAAAAGCTACGGCGGGCCGGATGTGGCCCACAGGCCTCGAGTTTGACACGTGGTATATTTGCAGGGAGATATTATGTTAGATTTTAATGCTTCTGTGGTATGTTCCCTTGATTGAGCTAATAAAATAATTTGTGCATTTCGTCTAGCAGAAAGAAAAGAAAAATAAAGTCATAACAGCTTTTACAGGCTGCCAGAAAATTACTTTGAATATAGGATTTAGCTTATTGCTCTTACTGCACTTTATGCCCCGTTTTCTTGCGGTTCTTTAATAACAATAATGATAATAAATGTAGTTTAAAACATAAAACATCAGGAGCAGCTAACATAGAAACATTTAAATGAGCCTAACACCTCATTACACTCAGCCTGACCTTATCCAGCAACATTACTTTCTAAAATCAAGTAGATTAAAAACTCATTGACATTTAATTCCTGGATCACAGCTTTAGAAACCGGTGACCCACGGTCACAGAAGTCAAGCCCGCAGAGAGTGAAGGACGCCCTGTGCGGAGAGTTAAACCTCCACCTCGGGACGTTCAAGTGGCGCTTGAACACGATCCTCGGCTGTAAATCAGGAGGATAATGTGAAAGGGTCACCTGAGCAGAGGAGGAGGTACAAGTCTGGATTATTGGAGCTAATGAGGTGGAAATGTAGCAGCACCTGTGGGTGGCTGTTCTGACAGAGGATCAGGCATATGGAGCGACGCAATGCTTCCTTTATCACTGAAAACAAAGAAGTGTTTTATACCCAGAGTTATCTAAAGAAGCAATTTATCACATGATGTATAAAGAGACGGCAAATCTTCTACAAACATTGTTTCCGTTTGTCTTACAGAATAATACTGTTGCTAACCAGTGCATTTTTTTTAAAATTATTTTATGAGATTTTGTGTGACTAACTTTAACTTCAAACAGCTAAAGGTGTGCATCACAGCTGGTTGGAAAATGGACGTGTAAATGATTCCCAGATGACACAAAACGTAAAGAGGGAGGATAATGTGGCATATGGAAAAGGTAAGATGACTTTCCAAAAAAAAAAGAAAGGTATTATTCAGTTTAATATAGAAAGAGAGACACAGAAAGACAGAAAGAAAGAAAAAGAAATAGTCAGCCAGAAAGACAGACAAAAAAGAAACAGAGAAAAAGAATAAATGAAAGGAAGTAGAGAGAGAAAAAAAAGTTAAATATTCAAGTCATTGCTGATTTCTCACGCTTCTTTAAAAGCTAAAAATATTACACCGTATAATTGACTTGCATTAAAAGGTTTATATTAAAAGACTTTTTCACTTCTAGTTGTGCTCTTTCAGTACTTCCTGTGTAAACCTGACAAGGATGTAAATTTCTTTACATCCTTGAAACAGATTTAAGGAAAACAATCTTTTTTCAGTTCTTCCTGTTTAGGTCTTCCTGCTCGGCAGCAGCAGCAGCGTTCGTTTGTCCGTTGGCTCTCTGGGGTATTAATCAGTCGGTCCACTCCCAACACAGATTCACAGGATTTACAATCAAAACTTCCCGAGTAACATTGTGCATTTTAAAGATTAAATTACCGCTTTGATCACTGAGAGCTAATTTAGCTGGGCCCTTGCAGGCCGGTCGTGCATTTAAGTGCATGTCCAGACAAATACATGAAAAGGAAAATGTTTGTTTTAAAATGCACAATCAGGGCCTGACACTGGTATGAAGCTCTATATAAGATCATCTTTCTAAAAGATTGTTTGTTTTTAGAACAAACAGATTTTACTGCATGCACATACCTAAACGCTCTCCTTCTCTATCAAACGGCCAGTGGAAGTCGGCTCCCGGCCAGTTATGTAGCTGCATTTAAATCTCATTTGCTCCTGTGAATGTGAGCCCATTTCCAGCAGAAACAACAGACGCTGTTTAAGGCTTAAACAATAACCGAAAACAAAGAAACTCATTTGACTTTTTGTACATTTGGATGCGATCCACTCAAGCACACTCACAGAAACCACAAATTTTATTTGCTAATGCTATGTCACCCAGCTTCATTGAAACTCATCTGTAGTCCATTAGTCGGCCTGTTTGGGACGAGTGCTTGAGTTTCATTGGAAAGCTTTTCTGATTGCTGCAAACTGGCTGTTTCCCCTTCCGAATTAAACAAATGTCTTAAAAGTACGCCGAGTAACAACAACGGAGACACTGGCCGCACATCCGCCATGCAAATAAAACAGATAAATTAGATCAGAAACAAATCAGGGTTACATTAAGTCTGTCCTGAAGAGACTCTCCGTTCTGCAGGAATCCATAAAGTATAACAGAGGAATGAGAGATAAGTGGGGAAAGAGGAGAGATGGATCGAGAGGTAACGTAAGAAGAAGGACCACAGGAAATCTGAAGAGATGAAGAGCAGTTTAAGATGATGACACACGGAGGATGCTGCTTTCTCAATGTCTGGATTAATTATGGGGTGTATGAAACACCATCCAGTTTAACTAATGGGGAGAGAATTTATGGTAACACTTAAGGAAGGAGATCAATAGGAGCCGAGCTTCCAGCAGGGAGGAAGAGGAGGAGCTGACGGTACCAGCAGAGTCAATATCAGGCAAACAGGATCAGTTACTGATCAGTGAAGGCAGGAGGAAGAAAACTATCAGGTCAACGCCGTTAACCTGTTACCTTGTTAGGAGCCTTTCAGTTGCTGCACATAAAGTCTGGTGGCTTATCTTTTTAGAGCACTTTTCAAAACTAACTTTTAAAAGAAATGTTTTGTACAAAAAATATTTTGCGTTCCTTCGCAATAAATTAGCAAATACACCAAAGTCTATTTTGTACACAGTCAGAAATGTCAATTTAAAATCGCAAATATATTTAAAGAGCATCAATGAAAACATGTTAACTCTTTAATAATGAAAATGTATTGAAAATTGATTCAGGTTTTTCCCCAGAAGCCCGTTGCCAGGGAAGTCATCCAGCCGGCCGTCATGTTTTTGATTTAAAAAATGTTTAAAGTTGACAGGAAATTTGAAAATATCACTTGATAGTTTTGCTTTATTGGATGACTGTAAGATTAATACCTAAACACCAACTATGAAGTCTTGAAAAATGCAATTAAAAAAAAAAATATATATATATATATAATGCTAAGCCTGGTGGGAGCACAAGTTAAGCCTGGTGACCCGCCAGGCTATACACTGAGAAAAACCCTGTGATTTTTTCACTGCATGTTTATGTCTGTGACCTGAGTGAAGTTGCCCCCCTGCCTCCTTCAAATCAGACAAAATTGGAGTCAAACGTTTGTGCTGGTTTGTGCAGCAAAAAGTTTTGTTTGTGAAGCTTTTAAAGATATTAAAAAATGTTTCCAGAAGTCATGAAAGGTCAACCAGTCTGATTTGAAGAAGGTTGGGCGGCCAACTTTACTCAGGTCTGCTTTTTTAATCTTATGTTTTTTTTTTTTCTTTCACCAGTCTGGTTTCTGTGCTAAACTGGTGTCAGTGCTGCTCAGCACCAATGACTGCTGTGTCCAAACTGCAAAAACACAATATTATATTATATTATATTATATTATAATATAACTTACAAGTGACTTTTCAGCAAGATAAAGTAAGTCAACAATTACTTAGCATTGATAAAAAAAAAAGGAAAGTACTAGTTCCACTGGCAGATTATTTCACTTATAACCTGGCAAAGTGAAATAATCTGCCAGTGGAACTAGAACATTTAAAATTGTGCAAAAAAACCTGAAAGCAGAGTTTCCATATAAAAGCAGCAGAGAAGGAAAATCTTTTTAATGGAGACCTACTATAATGTTTTCTTCACAATTTACTAGAAAATAGACAAAATGGCTGTTGCTGCACAAGCAAATTTACATATAATCACACACTGAAATAATTTATTCAACAGTACCAAAAAATGGACAAATGTTTAAATAAAATAGTGCTAAACCCTATTTGGTAAAAACAGCCTTTGGCTCAAGAGTCTGAGCTTATAAAGCCTCACAATGTAGATCAGGTAAAGTGTTACCAAATGTTGAATATCAACCCCTGCTGCATGAATAATACAAAATGCATGTGGAAATGAATTTTACATCAGAAGCTTCTATATTCTCCTTAGAAATATTTCAGGATTGTCCCACTTTATGGGAGCCGCAGAAATTTCCAGACATTCAGCACAGAGCAGAGACAAAGTTACAGCCAGACTGTTTGGCCTTTTAAATGCTAAGTTTATGTAATTGGCTTATAAAAGTAGCAGAGTGCAGCCAGTGGTTACAACTTTGCTAAACCCCAGTTGAGGGCAGAATCTGCTTCATATCAGATTCATACGTCTAAAGCTCCACGCAGGAGGGCTTCCTCACTAAATCAGGTTTTCTCATGAAACCTAGAAGTTTATAAAGCACTCTGGTTGCTAGTATTTCAGATTTGGAGCCTGACAAATGTTATATTGGCCATGAACTAAATATATCTTACAGGATGGAGCTCAAAAATAACTTGAGGAATTCTTTTGATGTTTTTTTTAAAAAATACAAACGATTGGATTCATGTAAGAAAGCTATATGAACCTTATACTCTAATGTTAATGTTTTTTTCTTTTTTATTCCCCCTGTTCATTTTCAGAGAAATGAACCAAAACTTCATGACATTGTAGCTTATATGTGTATCAAACACATTTTTCTCACAAAGGGAGTTTTTGTCCAAAATAATCTGGGCTTTGTTTTCCCTTCACTCTCCAAAGAGATGAACTCATGACATTACATCATTCTGTCAAGGATTTAGTGTGGGAAAATGAGAGTTAATGTTAGTATCAAAATATTGAAGTAGTAAGGAGGAAGGCGGAAATCTCCTCAAATTATTTTTAAAAGAAGCATTTTCAACAAAAACAAAAGATCTGATGATACCTGTGGGGAAAATCCAGCGGTTGTTTCAAAATTCAATAAGGATGTTCTTTTCCCAAATTAACATTATTCATGTTTGTGAAGTTTTAATGAAAAGATTTTTCGAGTAAAGTACAATGGCCTAGTGGACATAATATGACAAAATGTGGGAAAAGTTAAGGATCTGTGAATAGGCATTATAATCGACCCTTTGGAACTTCGTCACAAAATCATTCGAGGCGCCATGATGGACGTGAGGGACAGGAATATTGAACAGAGCAACTGAAATTGTTTACCAAAGTTGTTTTTGCCAGTTTATTCGTGGCTTCTGCTTGTTGGAGTCGAGCTAATCTGTCTGTGAACGTAACACACCTGATAGGAGCTCATAGACGGCGGGATTTATGAAAACTAGCTTAGAAACCGACCCGAACCTCCTCCCTCCTGACCTGTTGATCAAATTACCGACTTGAATTCACACCACATGATTTATATCATTATGTCATAAACAGCATCTCCCCTTAAAACCGGGACAGACTTTAAAAAACGTATAGAAGACGAGATGCTAGCCAGTTTTTTCCATACATGTAGCCATCATGTAGCCTAGCATGCCGTCATGCTAGGCTACATGACGACATTGTCTCCATGGTTACCAACAGTTAGACCTTCTCCATAATGCGACATATGATATCTTTCTAATCACACTTAGTTACAAATATGAACGTTAGTCTTGCCTTGTAAAAAGTGTTATTTGCTAATCCACGTTGGATGGATGGATGGATGGATGGATGGATGGACCAAGGGCTGCAGCTGACTGTGCAGCATCCTATGACCATTTTTTAAATTGAAATCAACTAAATAAAAGCGATATTAGCTAACATATGTCTGGAGAGCGTGACGTCACGTGAAAAAAGTGACTAAATGATTAAAAATCTTAGAATCATGACTCCACATTTTATTCATTGAAAGCAAAAACCAGCAGAATATTAAGTGAAAGATGCGAGACTTTAAAGAAGAACATTATTGTTGAGTATTTGATTTCCAGAGTTTTAATTAAATGTTGCTCCAAGTGGGACACTTGAAAAGAGCCCAGGAATTTATCACGGTACCAAATGTCTCATTTTGTTGTGATTTAGCCTTTTTAATATAACTTGTTTTACTAGGTCCCGTTTTTAAAGGACTGGTTTTGTCCTTAAAGTGGGCTTGTTTATGAGGTAGTTTGATGATGTGCTTGATGATTTCCATGCATAGACATGGTTTAGTCAAAAGAGGAGTGTTTAATAGGGAATAAAACTAAGAGAGGGGCTATCTGTCTGTCCCACTGCCATGTGTTTGCCTTCAGACTGGGAGGACTGGGACCTGCTGTCATGTATGATGAAGTGTGCTCAACTCTAAAGATATGAGAGGGTGATGACAGCATTTACCTCCAAATCTGCTGTCCACTTCCCTGCTGCTGTGGTTAAAAAACGAAAGAATCGGATCAAACTCCTAACCTTGCACTGGAGCATGAAGACAGACACTTGGGAAAGAGGAGACCAGTAAGGGGAGAGAAGTGGAAACAGAAGTAGAAATCTGGATGAACATCGAGGTTATGATCTCAGGATGTGTCTCTTTTTTTAACCTATAGTGCATTTTCATTGGTGAACCAAGTATTTAACTCTAGTACTTGAGTAAAAGTGTAGACACTCATGGTCAAATCTCACTCAACTACAAGTAAAGGTTCCTCAGTTAAAAAGTTTACTCAAGTTTAAGTTACTTTTGAAAATACTCAAGTATTCAAAAGTACTAAATTGTATTTTCTAATAGTGCATTGCTGTTTTATTTTCTGAGTGTTTGTAACTTGCAGAAACCATCTGACATGTAAAAGCGCTCAGCTGTCAAATTTTTACATGTCTGGTCCTCCGTAGATTTTTATGTGGCCCTCTAGATTCTAGACTAAACACTAAGTTTACTTAAATATTATGTTATCAATCAAATCAATGCAGTTTTTATTTACTTACTGCCAAATTATATCAATCAGTCCCTCCAGTTTCTTGAGAATTATCGTGGAAATTCAAGCAAAATCAACACTTTTTTTGTGCTAAAACATAATTGAAAATTTATTACAGATTTTTCTTTAAAATTGTCAAACACTTTCTTACTTGTTCTATACAGCTGCCTCAGCCTTAATTGATGCCAGATATTAGTCCATGATCTATACATCGAGTAATAAAAAAATTGCATTTACCATAATAAATAGGTGCAAATATTTCCAAATTAGAACCACAAACAATTTGATTTTTATTACAAAATAATCACAAAAAGAATCATGAAAACCTGGAGGGACTGAAAAGATGTTCAATAATATTTAATTTTAAGAATTAATTGATATTTTAACAGTTTGTGATCAGGTTTTATCAATACATTCTGGAACAGCCGGCCCTTTAAGAGCCTTCATGATCTTGATTTGGCCCAAAACCAAAATGAGTTTGAGAACCTTGGCCGACACCACCTGTGAAAACTTCAGCATAAAAATACAAAGAAAGAAAAAAAACAAAAAAACATCTTAACCCAAGAAACCTTTTTCAAAGAAATAGAAGCTCATGAACACGATGCCCTGATTTCACTACTTTTGTTTCTCCAATCGTCTCCATTGCTAAGTATTGTTTGAATGAAAACCAGAGTTCAGTTTGTGAATGTGATTGGTTCGTCTTCTTGTAAGGAGCACAGCTTGTGGCCAATTGCATTTCGGTCACTACAAAATCCAAAAGTAACAAACAACAAAGCTTTCTACAAATGTCATGGAGTGAAAGTCATAAGTTCTCCAAAAATACTGAAAGAATGTACTTAAATAAATGTCCTCCGTTATTGTCCATCATCTAATAAATCCCTGGTTGTATGAACTCTAACCACACTGTACCCAACTGCCTGCTTTATTTGAAAATGCAATCCTAATATTACAAGCGATTGAGCCGGGCAGGGGCCACTCTGGAAATGCCATTACGAGGTGTCAGTGAGCTGAGCCAGCCTTTGTGGTTCTGGTGGTTTAGAGCCCGTTCTAATGACCAGAGTGGCCCACGTCTGCTCCGTAATGAAGGAGGAGCTACTTAATCCCCTGCATTACTCTATAAGGTAACTTTCATCCCAAGCGGAGGTGAGATAAACGTTAAACAAATCTTTATGGAGACCTACAATTTGACTACCCACCGTGACCGGAGGTGGCAGCTGCCTGATGTGAAAACATTCAGCTGAGCTTGTAAGGTCAAACTCTTTTGCTTCCAATACACAAAAAACACTAAATATATTATTTTCACTCTGCTTTGGGAAGGTTGCAATTAAAACCAAGAGACCACCAGAGTGGCTGAAGCTAAAACTCACAGCTGCAGCGCAGTGGAGAGTAACTGGGTTCTAGCAACAATAAATAAACGAGTGAGCTAAATTGTAAAGGGAATCTGAGGGGGAGATGAATGTTTACACTCTTACAAACTTACTGAGAACAATAGCAGCAAGAACAATTTAGTCCCGTTTGTTTACTCTCAGTTAGGTCTGTTTTCTAATCCCACTGCACACAATATTTTCAGTGTAAGTTGAAGTAGAGGTAATCGATGCAGCACTTACTGCTGTGGCCAGAGATGAAAAGGACAAAGAAATTAGGAATATTCCAGTTAGAAATGTCTCCTGGAGGTCAACATCTAACACAATTTAGAAAACAAGAAGGAGTGCAAAACTGTAAGTATAATGCTGCGTTCACACCAAAGGCGATTCATTTCAAGTTGGATGCATGTGCACTTTGAGGTTAGCACTTTGCTCTAGACGCGCGTTTGGACTGGTCGTTGTTTTCCGTTGCCGGTCTGTTTGTGCAATGGTGGATGAAATTGAGAGAGTGGCACCAAAACATTATGCAGTGAAAGCTCCTGCAATCATAACAGAGGCTCGGATGTCTTTACTGAACATTTTGTGTTCAGTTGAACAAACATCTGATAACAGCTCAACACGCGTTGGAGCCTCTTTTCCTCTTCCGGTTACTTTAAACAATGGTGGATGAAATTCTGAGAGTGTCTTGATTTTATTTACTGAAATCAACTAAATGTGTCCGTCGGGCTCGTGTTTGAATTTACCAAATTAATTTTGTTTTCGTCTCACCCGAGTCCAATTTGATGACCTGCTAACTCGCCTCTCCTGGCAGGACACCAACAACAGACCGCTACATCACAGAGCCGAGTCTCTCTGATTGGTTGATGCTCTGTGTACAGCGGATAAAGTTCAGATTCTCCAACTCCAGCATTAGACGCGTCCGACATGCGTCAAACGCTAAATACGCTTCAAGTTACGCAGTGCTGGACACGCAAAACGCACGCCGATGCTTTTGTACTTGACAAAAACATGGAAATATCAACAAACATGAATATTTTCGATTTAGTTGGTGTTACGTTACACATAAAATCCACAAATCCAGTGAATCGCTTATTATTATTATAATGCAACGTACTCTATAGCATTCTAACTTGCTCTTTTTCCTTTTCAAAATTCCATTTTCTATTGTCTGTCTATTAATGAACCTTCTTGTTTTCTGTTCACACTGGACCAGAACCACGCCACGATAATAAACAGACATCCACGGTCTCCACAGACCATGAGCTCATGGTGAGTTTATGACGGGTTGTTAGTGGTGAATCCAGATTCTTAGGAAAGTGTGGAGGAACCTTGCAGCAGCAATGGTAACCAATCCACGACCTTTGCCCCCAGCACATGTTGAGTTTGAAAAAACTCTGCATGTTATGACAACATATCACAAAAATACTTGTCTCCTTGGGCAATTTAATGAGGACTCTGTGCCTTTCTGCAACAGGACCTCCTCCCCTTCGCATCTCAAAGGAAGGAGCAGCAATACAATGAATGTTATATACAATGAGTCACATGGAGCAGAAAACAATGAAGAAGAAAATATGGAAGAAATCAGTGGCTCCCTTCATGAAGCCTCATTCCACTTGGATTTTCTGCATCCTCCTTAGATTGCTTTGTTATGATTATTCAGATAGCTTGTTGACATAGCAGCCTCACTTATTATCACTCAGATGGTTTGTTGACATAGGAAGCTCAGAGCCTGCGGCGGCCATGAGATTAGTCGCTAAAGCAAGAGCCCATCAGTTTGAGTTGGAGTATTTTCTCACTCAGTGCAGCTGGTTGCTGTTTTGGCCTCTTAAACAATGTTTACGACTCGCACCTTGGCACACACCTGCATATTTTGGCAATCAGATATATAAAGGAGGAGTAGCAACAATATTTAATAAAAAAATTTAAAAAATGCATTTACAGGAACACCCACACCTCCAAATTATGCACATAGTTTCTGGAAGATTTAAAGTAAGCTTTAATCATCATACCAACAAATATCAATACGGGAGAGAAAACTTAAACTTTAACCTTCACATCAGCTCTGACTGATGACTATAAAACAAAGATTATTTGTTTATATTATAAATAACTCATTACAAATATACAAAAGAGGATTAGGGTCACTGAAAAGACAAAATAAAGATTTTTTTCCTCAGATTTCGGACAAGTTTTCCAAAAGGTTTGGATCGTTTGACACTGCAGTGTGAAATTCAAATTCAAAAATACTTTATTTATCACAAAGTGAAATCAAAGTACTGCGACAGACTGGCGACCTGTCCAGGGTGTACCCCGCCTCTCGCCCGGAGACAGGCACCAGCACCAGCTGGAGAACGCAGCTGGAGATAGGCACCAGCACCTCCCGACCCCATTAGGGACAAGGGTGAACAGAAAATGGATGGATGGATGGAAATCAAAGTACTAACGAAAACCACACCAGCTGAAAATGTAACTAATGTTGCAATTTTTGGTCCCCAGTCGAACCAAGTTTTCCAGACTAAGACAGTAATATCAGTCTGGCTACACAGATAGAGCAAAAACATGGATTCTTAGGCTACGTTCACACTGAAGCCTAAAGTGACGCAATTAAGGTTTTTTGTCAAATCAGATTTTTTTTGCCGTATTCGCTTATCCTTCCAAATATATGAAACTTGTATGTATTTTCCAGTGTGAACTGCAAATGACCTGAAAGTGTCCCGCATGTCCAGTATAAGGTCACATAGAGAGCAAAATCAGAGTTTCGCCAACCGCAATAAAGACGTAGCGCTCAGTGTTTGCAGAAGTAAACATGTATATCTTACGATTTTGAAGTTGTTGTCCGACCGCAGCCAACACAGCAGCAACTTAATCCTCGCTATCGACTGCCATTGTTGTTGTTTTTTTCCGCTTACGTGTATCAGGACACAGAATAGTGACATTTGTCGAGTATCAATGACATTCAGGTCGGATGACGTTAGGTCACATTTGAATCGGATACCCAAGTGGCCTGGGTCGCATTTGAAAAGAATCCAACCTCTGTTGTAGAGACTGTCATGAAACGATCAGATACAGGTAGCATTATGTCAAAAAAATCAGAATTGGGTCACTTCAGGCTGCAGTGTGAACGCAGCCTTAAAGTCAGTAGGATTTCTTCTTTAGTTCCATCTAAACTGCTCTTTGCTAGTTGTATTTCTGTCTGCAGTGAAGTGGCACATAAACAACTTTCAGTCACCGACAAATCCAAGCTAAAGCTAAACCAAAAACAACCATCTTTAAAATAATTTGGTTTATGTTTTATGAGCTGATCCAAGCTTTAACAGTAGACTGAGGATTTCAATTACAATTTCAACTCTTCTTTCCATTTCACAGTACAGCAAAACTGGTGCTTTTAAAAGACACGCTAATGAGCGTTCTCATTTTGAACTTTGATAGCAGAATGTAATTTACATTATCCATTTAGACAGTAAAGCAGACATAAAAATCCCGTCTAATGTCCTACTGATGCATGTCGCCACTGAAGATCCTCTGGGAGTCGTTGCAATTAAAATTTGTTGTTTCCTACCTTGATGTAAGGAGGATGAAGGAGAACCTTTTCCGACTTTCATTTTGTCTGAACTGCTTACTTAACTAATCACTGTTTTTCTATGATGGTAACTCTATCTACTGCTAGATACCTCAGACATGGCTGCTACTTTTTACCTTTGGGGCCCCATCAGGAAAGAAGAAATCCAAAACTATTAATATGTTTACTTAAACCCAAAAGTGCTGATTGATACTTTGATTGATTGAGTCAAAGGCCAATTAGAAGAATCAAGAGATCAGCCATATCTACACAATCTAAACAATCCATTACTGAGGTTTTCCTTCCCTGCAAGTACGAGTATTTTTCACATTTGTACGCCATATCCGATTGGTCAAAAATCTACCTCTGGCCCAAAGGCAACCCTTAAATTGACCTGAAGTGACCTTTCTAATGGGCAAGGGCGCTGAAGTACGGACATGGACCAATGGTTCTTCATTATGGCAGAGAAAATAAACAGGAAGTAAGTGACTATTCAGGGAGAGTTGATGCTTCCCATATGTCAGCCTGTAGAAAGGTACATAAAATAGATTTTAAAACAAACATGTTGGCTATTAATAAACAGTAGAAAACAAAGACAATAGATTCTGCTTGATGTGATTTCTTACCCTGAAAGGAATCCAAGATTAGTTGAACATGTTGGCCTAAACTTGTAATTTTTCTTTTAACTAAAAAATTGCTATTTGTGATACGCCAAAACTCATAATCACTTCAAAAAAATATTATATTTTTCACCCATGGAGGTCGCCATTTTTCACCTGCTGGGCTGATGATGCGTTTTGTGTAGGTAAACACAAGTTCCTGTGTTTACCTACAGAGTAAACACAGATACTTTACCCGAGTTGATGTTTATCATGTTGCGTTTGACGGGTGTAATTTTAGATAATGCCACACGGTGTCACTGCTGGCTGTAATAAAAAAAAATAAATAGTAAGGTGAATCTGGATCGCTTCCCAAACGAAAACAAAGAAGAGGCAATGAGAGAAAGCCGGAGCCGCACACAACTTCTGAAGGACACGTTTGTGCCCTCAACATTTCTCTCCAGAAGACTTTGGGTCATTTATAGGAGCAAAACTGACAAAGGCTCTAACAGGCGAAGTTAACGAGCTAAAAATAAATGCCATGCCGATAGTTTTTATCCACAAAGCGCTTGAACCCCACTGCTGCCGGAGCAAATAATGAGAAAAGCGAAAGATGCTCCATTAGCATCTTTTAAATGCTAATGTAGCTCTGCGGCAGTAGCACCAGAGTTCCTAGTGCGGCCTCGGACGAAGACCGGACCAAACGCAGAGCTATTGAAGATCTTACTGGATCACACAGTCCGAACACAGGTATATGTCATTCATTGTTTCATTTACAAAGCTTTACAAAACACCAACTACTACGGCCAACTCTGTCCTCTTCCTCCGTTTGGTCCTCCTCATCTTCATCACCTCTTGTCATTTCTCCATTTCCATCGATTTTGACGCTCCGGTTAAATCTGAAAAGGCTTAATAATGTTACTCATCTCTGTTTTGGATGGAAGAGCCAGGCAGTTGGACCATTACATGTCATTTACCCAGAATTCATTGCACAGTGAACAATGAGGTGACATTTGTGTGACACTACTTTATTAAAATGTATAAAAACTAAACAGTATGAGTACTGTATTGTGTTTTCATCTAAAATAAATATTTCTCAAATAAAGTCTGTTGTTACAACTAATCATGGGTCCTTTGAAGGGAAAGATGAGAGACTTGACACTCGTCCTGCAAACGTTTAACCACAAATGTATGAAAATCGCCTCACCACAGTCACACGTCAAGTATCAGACACAACAATCCTGTCAAACACACACAAGAGCAGCGCTCTGAGTGATGACAGCAACAGATACTATCAGAGCAGGAATGGAGCATTACCACTGGTCTCCACTGGTTTCCTCCATGTCAAAATAAATATGTTTTTATCGCATCAATCCCCAACCAGTGAGCTGGTACCAGGAAAGTCCCTTTTAATAAAGGGGTACTTAGATGGCAGAAATGAACTGACATAAACAATTCATAACAAGCACTTCAGTGCTGACAAAAGGACTTAGTGGAAATGGAGTAAATTAAGTTTAACAGGCAATATTGCAGCATGGCTTCATCACTGTACTGTATGTTCATGGAAAATCCCTCCTCACTGTCAGTAACCTCACCAGCTTTCAGCCTGACTTAGTAAGGAGCATCACATTTAATTATATATGACATGGCGCTAAACATGTGTAGCAGACGCCAGAGGAATTTTGAACTGTTGAAGAGCTTACGCTCACTGCACTGCAAAAACACAAAATCTTACCAAGTATTTTTAGTCTAGTTTCTTGTCCAAATATCTCAGTATTTTTAGGAAGAAATTGAGGCTTATTTTAAGTAAGTAATTCCTTAATATTGATGAAAAAGTTGTAAAAATTAACTTATGGGAAAAAGTATCTTGTTTTAAGTCAGAGGCGTTAAACTCGTTTTCATTTTGGGCCACAGTAACATCACGAATGCTCTTAAAGGGCCGGTTGTGCTGAAATGCATCAATAAACCCGATAAATAAATTGTTAGAACCGTCTCTGCACTGATAGGTTCTTCTTAAAATTAAATCATATTTAACAGTTTTCACATCGATCTGTCCTTCCAGGATTTCTTTTTAAAAATGTTTTACAATAAATTGCTAATTTAAAATATTTGCAAGAAATTTTGCAATATTTCCACTTATGTATGATGGTAAATGTGACTTCTCATTAGTCGCAAATAATCTATCACAGACTATAACTTGACAAGAAGTAAGGCAGAGGCAGAAGTGTACAAGTAAAATGTACTGCCACCTGCAGGTGGGAGTTGGCATAACTTCAAACCAATGTTTTTTTCTGGAAATTTTTCAATAAACTCACAATTATGCATTAGCAGAAAAAACTTTGCAATTTGATTTTGGGTGAATTTCCACAATGGTAGTAAAACTGGAAGAATTGAGGGATGTAATTTGGTGGTAAACAGATAAAAAACTCTTTGATTGGATTAATAAAACAATACCTAAGCACACAACTGTTTATGGTTTTATTTATGCTTAAGCCTGAAGTTGTTTTTGCAGTGCAGTGCTTTCTACATGTGCACCAGTGGATGAAATCACACGAATACAACCAAAGGCACATCAGTCAATAGCACTGCATTTATTAACAGTTAGTTTTACTGAAATAAACGTTTCTGCTGACTTGTTTATTGAACTTGAAACCTGAATCCAAGGTTACATCAAGATTTGTAACCTGTCGCTTAACATGTGGTTCCAGATCACCGAGGGCTGGGAGAGGAATGTGTGAATTACTGTTAGGACTGAATATAATCAGCTCTGTTTGCTTTTCATTAGAGCTCAGAAATTCATGGTCATCCTTACTTTGATGTCATCAAAGCTTTTTTGGAGAGATTAGATGGAGGATAGACTTGGAGAGACTGAAAATGATTTGTTTCCTTTCAGATTTCTTCTGTTTTTGCTTTCTTTTAACACAAAGTTTAGATTAACCATAGCAGCAACTTAAACACGTCACCAGCTACGTTTCCATAATAATTTGTACAAAACTCTGACGATACTCTGCTAAAAAAACTGCACTGATTTTATTGATAACATAACATACTGCTCAAAAAAAATAAAGGGAACACTTAAACAACACAATATAACTCCAAGTAAATCAGACTTCTGTGAAATCAAACTGTCCACTTAGGAAGCAACACTGATTGATTTTTGTGTGATTTTGGTGTCAGCACATTCAACTTTGTACAGAACAAAGTATTCAATGAGAATGTTTCATTCATTCAGATCTAGGATGTGTTATTTGAGTGTTCCCTTTATTTTTTTGAGCAGTGTATTTAAGCACACTTAGAGTTTAGTCTAGAATCTAGAGGGCCACATAAAAAGCTACGGCGCACCAGATTTGGGCCACGGGCCTCAAGTTTGACACATAAGAGGAAAAAAATATATATATTTCCGTTGGAGTTTCATAGCACAAACGTTTTATTCACTTAGTGTTTCCATTAAGTGAATTCATTTTTCTAATTGCAATTTGTGCAACTTTATGGCAGATACTTATAGACATTGATAGTGTCTCTGGAAATATTAGTAAATATGTTTCATCCTCGGGACGTTTTGGTGCACCTCAGAGCTGCAGGTTTGATTCTCAGAGTTCAAAAAAGCTGCAAATGTTCCCACCGACTTGGAGTTTAATGACAGAGATGGGAGAAGCCCACCGGGTCGGCATCCAGAACCCCCACATGCAGCTCTCTGAGACAGAGAAGTTCGTGGATGTCTTAATTTCAGGGTGTGAGCGTTCAGGATGCTGCAACCTGGTGACATCTTTGAGAGCAAACCTTCAATAAGGCACTTGAGCTAGCTTCTACTTGAATGGCTTCGGTTAAGCATCATGTCAACACACTTTAACATGATGGTGCTGTTTGCTGAGGAAGCTGAAGGTTGTTTATGTCAGCGACGCTGTGGGTATCCCGCAGAAAATCACGTGTGTTTATCAAATCCCGACAAACGCTCAAAGATTTCACTGACTAAGTAAAATCTCTAAACACACACACATGCAGAGTATGTCTTTTTATCTTCACAGGGACTTTGCATCGACTTAAACTCATTTCTAAAGCATAACCCAAAAACAGCTCATCATCTTATGGGCTCCACAACATAGTATTTGTTGGAAAAATGGCCCTTGCAATGTATTAAATACAAGGCCACACACAAACACACAAGATGTAAACACAGACAAAGAAATACAGAACTGTTCTTTATTAGCGCTCTATTTGTTGCTTTTGCATCACCGTTTGAGAATGTAAATTAAAAAAAGATCAAAAAGAAAACAGGCCTGGGAGAGTTCAATCAATGGCAATAAATGTTGACAAAACCTTTTCACATCTCAACACCGTCAGGAAAAGAACAAGTAGGAAAACGTGATTGTGACAAGAAAAATATTCTCTTGTAAGTCTGTACCAACTTTAGTTCAACACCTTCTGCTCTGAATATTCATAGATTTCTTTGTTTCAATAGGACATTTTTCATTGAAGCGGACAGAAGTACATGTGGAGTACCCCAAGGTTCAATCATAGGACCCGTCCTATTCAATATCTACATGCTCCCACTGGCGCAGGTTAGAACAGGAAGTACGTTCAGATACCATAACTATGCGGTAGAAACACAGCTCTACGTTACGACGTCACTAGGTGACTCTGAACCCATCCAGGTGCTGAACAGATGCTTAGAGCAGATAAATGTCTGGATGTGCCAAAACCTTCTCCAGAAACAGAAACAAAACTGAAGTTATCATCTTTGGACCTAAAGAGGAACGATCTAAATCAGGGTGTCAAACTCATTTTCATTTTGGGCCAAATCACGAACCTGAAAGCTCTTAAAGGGCCGGTTGTGCCAGAATGTATTAATAAAATCTGTTCACAAACGTTTAAAATATCAATTAATTCTTAAAATTAAATAATATTACTGAACATCTTGTTAGTTCCTCCAGGATTTTGTGATTATTTTCTGTGATTTTTTTGCCATAAAAATCAAAGTGTTTGTGGTTCTAATTTGGAAATATTTGCACTTATTTATGACGGTAAATGCGAATTTTTATATAGATCATGGACTATAATCTGACATCAATTAAGGCTGAGGCAGCTGTTTAGTACAAGTAAGAAAGTTTTTGACAATTTTTGAAAAAAATCTGCAGCTATTAGTGCAAAAAAGTTGTTGATTTTCCGTGAATTTCCACTATAATTCTCAAGAATCTGGATGGACTTATTAATATAATTTGACAGTAAACAGATAAAAACTGCATTGATTTGATTCATAACATAATATTTATACTCACTCAGTGTTTAATCTAAAATCTAGAGGGCCACATAAAAAGCTACGGTGGGCCAGATTTGGCCCACAAACCTTCTGTTTGACACATGTGCTCTAATATGTTAGAACAATTGGAGCATTTCAAGTTAAAGCGACTTGCTCTGATATTCAGTCACACATTTTAAATGGTCACAAAGCTTTTGTCTGACAATAAAACTGTTTTTTCCAGTTTTTACTGCGTCAGCTGCACCAGCATTCTGTGTTGTGTTGCAGGTAGCCAGCGACTTACAGCTAAAGTAAAACCAAAACATGTTTACTGCACATATGCAACACTTAGACATGAAAGCTGTCCAATCTCAACCAGATGTAAACGCAATCAGCGCTGAAAAGCCTCCACTTCCTCAGGCATGCCTTTCAAATCCACACCTTCACAGCTGCAGCCAGTAAAGACAACGAAACCTTTAAACTCAGGTTTTTGTTTTCTGCCGCTGCACACAAGTGGGGTACATAGATGAGGATTAACACACGTCAAATCTAACCTTTATTGCTGCACAATTAAGTTCAGATAACACAATTCGGAGAGGCAGGTTGAACACTTGTTTGTTCTCTGTGGTTCAGTTGCAGCTTGCAGTAAAAACCTCATTTATGTATTTTTTTTTTTTTTTAGTCTCTGTTCATGCAGAAACTGTGAACTGGAAGTTCAACCTGAACTTTTAACACAGCAGTGCATCATAAAATCAAGTGGGCGCAACACACTTAAAGTAGTTCGGTATCATATTTCATGTCAGGATCTCTCAACGGGAAAATGATCAACAGTTTAATACATTCTCTGCTCAATGAGGTGTAGCCAACACATTTGGTTGTAAATTGTTGTTTATTTTACCTTTTTACACTTTGCTGGACAGTTTCCTCTAGATTTTTATGTAAAAATACATTTTATTTTGCTGCTACAATTTAGTTTTCAAATTAACCACAAATGCATGAAGTTTCGACAAGCGGATCCAAAATCAGTGTTGTTTTATTAATGTTTTACACATATTACTACATTTTTGTTGTAGTTTTTTGCTCTATTTAAATTGATATTGTCAATTGGCAATACAAAATAATAGATAATGTTACTTGTGAGATTCTAACTGGACCATAAAGTTGACCAAAAAACTAAAAAACTAAAACCAAGCAAATAACTCCACTAGAACGGCTCTTTTTAGTATTTTATCTTTCAACTTTTTTAACTTAAACTCAAATAAGACTTAAAAATCTGTTTATTCTAATGATTTCTTACATGTGACAGTACACTGCATGTGTTGATAAGTATTTTAAACATATTCCTCTCATGATGAGGCCTTTGTTTTTAATAAACTGATGTCATTGAGACAGTAAATCCTTCAGCATAATTGAAAACAGAAGTTAGTTGTTCAGATAATGTTTGCTAAACCAGAATGTTAGTTAGTTCTTGCTTTATCTCGAGATATATAAAAGAAAACAAAATATATATTAGAAAATATATATACATCCAGTTATGCACAAATAAAGTAATAAAGGAATAAGACATTAAAGGAGTCGTCAAATTGATATTTCATATAATAAAATGTCAGTGTTAAAATCTTTGGTGAAGTGTTAAATAAAAAGTGTTTGTGTTGTTTTAACGCCTCTCTGCTTTAAAATAACACTGTCTGTGTAACTTCTGACATATTTGGGTTGTTAAATTCGACTGTTGGGTGGTTGGTGTCGTTTAAGCTTCTCGTAACGGCTGCAGAGTGATTTAAACACTGAAAACTGCTCATGTTCGTTACCTCGAGAAAGCTGTGCGTTTTCTGTGAGATTACCCACAAAACAAAAGATTCACGTTCTTAATCCAACACGAAAGCAGAATACCAGTTGGTAACACTGTTGCCCTGCAGCAAGAAGGTTCTGGGTTTGATTCCCGACCTGGTTGTGGAGTTTGGGTTCCCTACAGGTACAGCTGCTTCCTGACGGTCCAAACATGACTGTCAGGTTGACTGAGCTCTCTAAATGTCCTTTAGGTCCGGATGTAAACACAACATTTAACCATGTCTGGTGTTAATTTGACAAAAAAAAAAAAAAAATGGGTGTCAGTGTTTTAACACTTTGTTGGTGTTAACACCAGCAAAGTGTTAACACTTAATTTTTGTTGGTGTTAAATTAACATTTACACGTTCTTCACAAATGGTGTTTTAACACCAGCTGGTTTGGACACATATGGACACTTTGTTGGTGTTAATTTAACGCTGGCGTTTTTACTGTGTATTTAGACATGAACAAAAATGCATTTATGTCAAAAAAGAGTTGGAAGAAGACAACCTAATTTACTCCCACTCACTATTCATATGTGTAAACTGTGTTGTAATTTGAGATTTAGCTGCTAGTGTTATGTACACGTGTTTTTCATGATGTTTTCAGTGAGTTTCTCCATATCCACTGCATATCTGCCGTTTTGCCATCCAGACAGAAGCTCTCAGACGGGGAGAACAGGGAAGAGGGAAAAGAGGGGCAGAGGAAGAGAAGAAGACATTAATCTTATCCACAAATGGAGATGTTATAACAAAGAGAGTACCACACTCACCCCAGGGATTTTAGGCATTTGGATAAAGAGAAGTAGATCTCTCTCTCTCTCTCTCCTCAACACACACTCTGTATCCATTCAGCTCCTGAACGTAGCTTTCTTTTCTCTGTTGTGTGAGTTCATCATTCAGCTGTAGCTTTTGGATGCCTCCACTGAAACTCGCTGCTTTTACAACATAATTGGATGTGACTACATATGAGGCAAATTGAGATTGATTTGGAAACGGATCGATATCAGTAAGTGACCAGCCGTGCTGTGTTGCACAAAGCGCCCGCAGCCTTTTCCCCCTCCACACACACTTCGCTGCGTGTCCCGCTCTCATTTTGAACCACAACATCTTAACCCACTCCCGGGCGTCTGCATGGGCTTATTAGTGGATGATGGGGGAGAACGGAGGTGGAGGGGCAGCAGCCATTACAGGAACCACCTGCATTACTCAGCCTCTCAGCCATCATACACACTCTATACCAACCTCAATACCATCCGCTTAAAAGCCCCTCTCACTCGCTACAACAGAAATCCAACTTTATGAGATTAAAGTGAGCGAGGTGCAGAGGAGAAGCAAGACGGGGATGAAGAAGAGCAGTGTGGTGTCTAAGGGAAATGCAGCACCGCAATCTGAGTCCTTCCTTTTTTTTTTTTGCACATCGTAATGGCCTCTGATAGGCAGCCGTTTCATCTTCAATACGATGGAAAACACGCAGCACAGTGGCAAGAAACCGGGGAACACAGAGGGGGGATTCAACAGCTGTAAATAAGAGCTTTATGGGAGATGAGATGTGTGATGTCCATCCTCGATTTTATGCAAATGGAAGCACCCGAGGGCTTTGGTGCTTTCAAAGGAATGTGTGTGACGAGTGGATTAGCACAAAAAAAATAAAATTCCTGCATTAATACAGACGATGTTTTGAACTTATTGTGAAAATGAGGACTCTAAATTCAAAAAGTTGACTGAAAACAAAACGTTGACCATGTTTAGTATGTTTCTTTTCCATTAAAAGCCCAGTTTCCACTGAGCTTCTGTCTATTTACTGCCACTGACTGAACTACTGCTACTATTTTCGTCTGTTTGTTTCTGGCCACATGATGAAGCCAAATCCACATTTATCTTGGCCAGCAACAGTCTGAACTTTCAAGATGAACTGATCCGTATACGGCGGCATATCGATATAAAGTAAGGTTTATTCGCTGCAGTAGGATTTTTCTGTCTCATTTCAGTTTCACACTTTAAATCCTCTTCAAATATAACACTGGCCTGTTCTTCGAAGGAAGTGAGGCCAGACATTTGGTGGAAGAGTACATTTATTTTCAGGATTCCTGCACTTGAAACCTTTAATGACAAAAGAAACCTCCTGAAAACTTGCCGACTTTAAGCGATGCCGACAGGAAGAGGGTCGGGGAACCCATTATAATTGCTTGCAGTTCTAGTTTTCTATTTCTACTATTTTGGAATAAAGAGTTTACTCTTCCTCATCTGACATCCAGGGTGTTTAGTATTATTTTTCAAAGAAATTGAATCCTTTTGAATTATTATTGCATTATTCATATCTGACATAAACTGAGAAAATTGGCGATGACAGTTCAATCAAAAACAACAGAAGCAAACACATGAATGTAACACCGTCTGTCTGGCACGTAATTTAGAAAAACAAAATCTCTAGTCAGGTGAAGGGGAATGAAAGGTACGAATAAATAAACGTGACTCTGTCACCGTTTTCCCACCAGCCTGAACCGCAGACCTCAAAAGACAGAAACAAATCTAATTTTTATCCTTCAAATCTCTTGACCGTGAACATGGGGATTGTTTAGATGGAAACACGCATCTGGTTTATTGAAATAATAGATACCAAACATGAGAATACTGCAGAAATACAAAATCTAACCAAGTATTTTTGGTCTAGTATCTTGACCAAAAGACAAAACTAACTTACAAGTAACTTTAAAGCAAAACATATGAGCTTGTTTTACATCAATAGTTTCTTAATATTGGTAGATTACTTTATTAATAACAAGAGGAAGATGTCTTGTAATAGGGGAAATAATCTGCAAGTGGAACTAGTACTTTTCAATCAATATTAAGGTATTATGGAATCAACCATTTTTGATTCGGTCAAAAAAAAAAAAAAACCATCCTAGAGGCAAAACATCACAATTGGCTTGTTTCCATTGAGCAAATTTATTTTTGAATTGTCAAACTGCGTATTTACAGCTCTGGGAGAAATTAAGAGACCACATAAAATGATGAGTTTCTCTAATTTTACTTTTTGTAGGTATATGTTTGAGTAAAACGAACTACTGAGAACATGTTTCCAAAATTCCAAGCAAAAATTTAGTATTTATTTGCAGAAAATGAGAAAAAGATGCAGTGATTTCAGACCTCAAATAATGCAAAGAAAACAAGTTTATATTCATTTATAAACAACAAAACTGTAATGTTTTAACTCAGGAAGAGTTCAGAAATCAATATTTGGTGGAAAAACCAGGAGGGTTTTAATGGGGTTCAGTGCAGTGGGATCTTAGTTTTTTCCACAGCCTTATAATTACATTTTTTCCATATACATGTATATTATATAGAAGCGCAGTAATTGTTAGGTTTAGATAAATATTCTGCTTAGAACTAAAAATAAAAAATATTATTTTTCTCCCTTGGTCACCATTTTGACTCTTTATCCACATTTAAATCCAGAATTATTTTAAATAAATTGCACTTCCACTGCTACCAGATATTAATCGGTGATCTTATCATGGTGTTTTACTCGTCTCCTTTTGCCTCTGACTGCAGACCGCATGCTGAGGAGATGAGGGTCAACAATAGCTTGAGAGTCCAGAGATAAAGCAGCCTTATTTTTACATCTAGCAGTGCCGGCTGTGATGGACAGTGCCAAGGTGCAGGAAAGTGCCAGCGCCACGCTGTGATGAATGGGTCCTGCGGTGCGTCGTGACTCACTCTGCCTCAGGCGGGCACTGTGCCCACCCCCACTTCCTCACTCTCGGATGGTTCTGTGCCTTCGCTCCTGCAGCAGATGAGTCACACGGGCTGATACAGTATGAGATGGAAACAAGGAGCAAGACGAGGGAATTAATAAAATAAAAGAACAAGGAGCTCGCCATTAGCTCTCCTTCCCAGACCTAAGCCCCTGCGACACACACTGATGCCACACTTAATTTAATTTAGGGTTTTTAATCTAAGAAAAGGGAGCTATGCTGTTCAAGCCAAGGCTTTCGGCTTTCTGGGGATTTCACTTTGGTATAAGAACTTTCCGCCGGTGTCAGCCATGACGGCTTCAATTTATAGGGTGGTGGGCACAAGTTTGACTTTTATGCAAGAAAATGAGCTAAAACTGCTAGTAATGTGACTGGAAAATGGAGCAGCTGACACCTGACAGCCACTCAAACCACACCACCGTTTTCTAAATTATTATTAATCTGTTGCCCTCCACATGCGGCACGCGCCCCCTTGGCTTACATACATCAAAAAGAGGTTGCAGTTTATTTAATGACCCCCAAGTCTTTGTTTTGTCTGACATTCCTGAGCCCATGTTGCATTGTGGGTAGAGGAATTTCTCATTTGTCCGGCGTTGACTGAATGGCAGTGTTGTCCTCTCAGTGACACCCTGAGGATCTGCTGGGATACTAATAATATCCAGCCGATATTTATCAGTGACAGCCAAAGGTGATTACATTTACACCAAGCAATCACCAGAACCAGAATCTGGAAATATATATATTTAGAAATACTGCGACTCAAAGAAGTGGAGCTACAAACAGTGTAATTAAAGCCATTATTTACTCATCAATAGAGATAAACGATCAAAGTAGACAATGGTACAAAACCTGATTTCTGCTGGGTTTCCCCCAGAAAACTTGCTGAGCCTGGTGGTTGGCTGTGTTTCTGAGTTAAAAAATGCTACAAATTTACAGGAAATTTGAAAATATCACTTGATAATTATGTGCTATTGGAAGATTGGAAGATGAATATCTGAACACCAACTATAAAGTCTTTAAAAAATGCAAGCATTTATTTAAAAAACTTAAATAAATAAGCAAGTTGTCAAGAACGGTGTGTAGTGAGGTGGTGAGGCAGACGCTGGAGACCCAGGTAAGATGAATGATTAAGTTTAATTATGAATATGAGGCAGCAAAACAGTCCACAATACCAGGCAGCACTACTGAGCGGAGGCTTAGGCTCATCACAGGTAGCAACTGGCTTACGACGGGACGACTGACAGCAACAGAACGACATTAGACGAGGACCCGACAGAGAACAAAGACAACGGAGGGACTAAATACACAGGGAGGCAATCAAGGGAACGAGACACACCTGGGAATAATCAAGGGGAGACAGGACAACACGGAGAACACAGAGACACCGAACTAGACATGAATACACAGGAAAAACTCGAAAATAAACACAGAAAAACTCGAAAATAAACACAGAAAAACACGGATCATGACACAAGTGGGATTGCAAGCAAAGTCTGGTGGCCCGCCAGGCTTATAATACACTGGGGGAAACCCTGTATCTGCATACAGTGAATAAAAAACATTTGTGTTAAATCAGACTCAACTTTTCTTGTTTTGGTTTATTTAGAATTATCAAAATTATTTCTATTTGGTAAATCCCAGAAAACTGAGCAATAAAACTTTTCAGACATTTTTTTAAAAACTTTTCTCGAATTTAGATAACTATCTTTTAAAATGAATGATATTGACCAAATATATGTAAACAATTGAATTATAAATAATTTTGGTCATTTTAGCTGAGCTAAAGCAGGAAATATTTGGTCTAATTTAATGTTTGACAGTGAGAAAAAAAAAACGTGTCTTTTTATTCAGTTTATGTAAATATATCCACATAAGAACTCAGATTTTTTTTAAATTTGTGGTCTTTGTGTATGTCCATCTCATATTACCACGTAAAATGAGAAGAAATGAAATTAGTTTTCAGTTTTAATGAGGAAGGTGATAGAAAAAGATCAGCGACCGTTTAAATTGGAAGAAGCACGCGTAGCAATCAGGCGCTATGGAGCAAAGCGGTAGCTCTTGCTAATTAGACCTGCAGAAATGGTGCTTCTCAGATCTGGGTCTAAAAAAACAGATGGGCGAGTGCTCGAGACTTGGCACGGACTTTGGGTTATCAACGGAAATTCAAGTTTCTATCACAGCTGAGTCTCTGTAAAGGACGACGTGTAATTACAGCTTCTGTGGACGGCATCCAAAGGAATTAAATCCTGCATTCTCATTGGCACAAACTGAATAGTTTATGAATTATTCAATAAAATCAGCTGAGGGATGCAAGGAACACACAAGATTGTGACGACATTCTTCGTTTGGGTGAGACAATTTCTGAGTTTTTATAAAAAAATCTTCATGCAGCATCAGCAATTACACAACAAAACACTGAATTATACGACTGTAATAGTTACAGTCCTGCTAGTTTTCAAAGAAGTCCTTGAATTTCTTTATTTGACCTTCACTTGCCTGATTTTTTAAGTATGGAGAAGAAAAAAATAATCTGAAACAACCGGACAGAAATACTATAAAAACAGAACTGATGATGGTTTTGCTTCTAACATAAATAGTAAATAATTTTAATTGAAATTCAAATGTGTGTAATGCACAGCAAAAAACACAAATCTTACCAAGTAATTTTGGTCTGGTTTCTTGTGCAAATATCTTAGTACAGTTTATATTGATGAAATAGTAGTACACTGTAAAACATTTGAGCTGTATTTAGTTGTTTCTACTATCTTCTACTCTTTAAGTCAAACACATTTAGTGAGTTTTAGATTTTGTGTGAGTTTGTAAAAGATAAACTTACAGTAGAAAGTTATGCTGGCTTTTTATTCATTTTGTCAAATATCCAAGAGTTTTTAGGTCAGTACTTAAAAAAAACTGAAAGAAGAAAAAGACAGGAGTGGGAACTATTTCCCAGAATGCTTAGCGGCAGGTTGTTGTATCCTGAGATGGACGTGCGTTTCATTGATCTGACTCTAAATGTTTTATTAAAGCAAATATTTATTTTTATGTCCTGTTCATGCTAAATGTTTCTGAGCTGAATTCATTGTGATGTTTAATAAAATTCATCAGACCAGAAATTTTGTTCATGCAATTTGAAACAAGAATTTAAATTATTCAGAATTAAAATAAGTCATTATTTTAACTTGATAATGTGAGGAAAAAGATTAGAAGTGTGTGATCTTTAGCTAGATTTTTATTGCATATTATGAACTAATTATTTGGTTTAAATTTCAGCATTAAGTTAAAACTCACAACTCAAGATTAATAAACTTAAAAAATAAAGTTTAGACAACTTGTCTTTTGTTATTACATCAACTTTGATTTCTGAGTAAAAATCAAAACAATTTTCTTTTTGGCTTTAATTGCATTTATAAGGCAGCAGGTGGACTTTCATTTTCTAGTTAAACCGCCTTCAAATGTTTGACAGTGTGGTTCCACTGGGAAAAAGGTCTTAGTGAAATAATCTGCTAGTGGAACAAATACGTTTCATCAAATGTTACTTTTAATGAAGTTCTGTCTTATTTTGAATGTACTAAGATGTTTGCATTAGAAACTGAAGCAAAATTACTTTGTAAGGTTTCTATTTTTAGCAGCGTGAACAGTATTATATAAAATCCACGAGTGCTATTTAGTCATTCATCAAGTCACGCTGCAAGTGGAGCCTTGTAATAGCCTTCTTTTAGTATTAATCAAGTCCTAACTTTTTCTTTAAATAAAATGTTCGTTTTAATAATCCAGTAGATTTATCAGCCTCCAGTTCTCTCACTTCCAGCCCATAAGTCATTTTGTCCCCAACAGAGCAGCAGAAAGTCTCAGTGAAGCTGACAGCCAGGCATGGATAACGTCATGAACAAAAAAATAAAAAACATCCAGGCATGTGTCAGTAACGCTGCAGTAATGAACAATCCATTAGCACGGGTCGGCTCATTAGACGAGAGCTGACTGTCACGGACCTGAGCTTTCATCTGGCTGTTTGTTTGGAGGAAAGGGTGTTGCTGCGACGTGTGTGTGTGTGTGTGTGTGTTCCTGCTCGCATGTGCTCAACTGGTGGAGTGAATTACTCCATGACCAATAAGGAGAATGACAAAGTCTCACTGAGAGTGTGTGTTTATTTTCCAGACTGTTTGATCCATCACATTTAACTGAAACCTGTAAACCACACACCCTTCACCCACCATCAAGAGAAAAAATAAACCTTGAGAAATGTGAAAATCTTTCCACTTCCTCCCAGGGCCTTCACATTAGCCAGTGACCCGTGTCGAAGCGAACCGGTTCCAATTCGAACTCCTTCCTCCCCTCACAGCGCCGGCCGATCCACATGCTCTAAATCACCAGGCCAGGACTTGACAGCGTGCGATGGTGCTGAAAACATCTTTCCCAGCTTGGCATTGTGACGGATCAGCAAAAGAATACGAGCTTGGATGAAATGGTGGCAAGAGAAAAATGCTGATTATTTAAAAAAATAAAAGAAAAAGAATACTATCAAATAGCAGTGTAATACACTAGTATTTTCCTTCTTAGATAGTTAAAATCTACAATGGAGCGTTAGGGCCATGCTAAGAATTAAAATACAATTAAACTACAAGAATAAAGTCAGAATATTCTGAGAATAAAGTGATAATATTTTTTAAAATAAAGGGATATTATATTGAGAATAAAGTCAGAATATTTTGAGAATAATGTTGAAATATTACGACTTTATTCTCAAATGATTTTTCTGACTTTATTCTCAGAATTTTGTGATTTTATTCCCATAATTTTTTCCCCTAATAGTCCAAATCATATAACAAATTTAAGATGCAAATTTCTAATAATTATTTAATTAAAGGGGGAAATAATATTTTTCCAATCACATTGTGCTATTTTATACTTTTTCAGGTTTTAAGTTGTGTTTTGAAAATGCTGTTTATATCAAAAACAACTTTAAATAAATTTGACTTTAGACTTGAATTTGACTCCTTGAAATTGGTCTCTGTCGCTTTAAGAAGCTCCTACTCTCTTCCAACACTCTCCCTTCAACATGTCATCAAAGACGATGCTTCTCCAAGCCGTTCATTGATATTTGAACTTAATTTTCACTGGGAATTTTCGCTATGACATTACAAAAGACTTTCTCCACATTCTAGTGTGATGAAACATAAAAACTGAAGAAATCTGTTAAATAAGGTTTCATGGCACCATATAAAGTAAAGCCTGAACACAGCACTTAAAATCATCCCTTACAGCAGCTGACTCCAAATGCTTACAATAATCATAAAAACATTGGTAAACCAGTGAAGAGGTGAGTCACACGAGGAATCAATTGACTGTTTAGTCATTTTCCTTAAATATTGCCTCAACTTTCAGTGGTGAAATTAGAGGAAAATCAGCCCTTATTAGAGTTTCATTCTGCATTTTAGTTTCGATAATAAGCAGTAAATCCTTTTGCCTGTGCAGCAGTACAATTGATACCAGTCTTCTTACATTTGTAGAGGATATGCTGTGAAATAGGAGCATGGTGTTTGAATTTGCAAACATTCCTGAAGAAATAAATGGGTGAATAAGCATTAAGGACGTCGTTGGAGCAACAGGGGAGCCGATGGACAACTGAAGAGCTCCGTTTCTTTAGGGATCAATTCTTTCCCTCCAAGCCCAAAACCAACCATGAAACACATGGAAGCCATAAAAACTGTAGAGTCACAAATCTGGGTAAGGCTGCACAGAAACTTTGGACTGGAGGGGAAAAAAATCACATGGAAACTAAAGGCTGTCAGAGTACGTGTGTCAAACTCAAGGTCCGGGGGGCAAATGTGGCCCACTGTAGCTTTTTATGTGGCCCTCTAGACTCCAGTTTACATCAATCAGTCCCTCCAGTTTTTCAACAAATCTGCAAAACTCACAAAATCTACAGATTCCCACATTTTGTGACCAGTGTGAAAAGATGTTCAATATTATTTAATTTTAAGAAACGCTTACTGGGTTTTATCAATACATTCTGGCACAACCGGCCCTTTAAGAACATTCAGATTTTTGATACAGCCCAAAATGAAAATGAGTTTGACACTCCTGAGTTAGAGTAGGCACAACTTAGCAGGACTGCCTTTACATTAAGACAATCCTGCATCCCTACTCCCTACATCCAGTGGGTTTCCATAGGTTGCTACAATCGATAGCAGACACACAGGCACACCCAGTAGAAGGAAACAAACGCACCCAGTATAACACTTTCATTCTATTGGCTGAGAGGTTGCCAGGCAACGGTCCTTTTCTGCTCCAAGCACGAGCAGAAAATGAGGGTTTGTTAGCGGAGATTTGATCCGAGCAGAGACAAGTTTTGAGCGCGAGGAGAAAGGTTTGAGAAAGCACAGTGAATATTTGGAAGAGAGCAGAAGTTTTGAGTTCAAGCATTACACGTTTTGAGAAGAAAGATGTAAAATCCTGCTTTCAGACTGAAAATGTGTGCGGTCGAATTATGACAGAAAATTCCCCCATAGTTGGAAGGTTGATTTAGCAATAACTAATGTATTTTCAGGCTCCACAATTTGTAAGGTGTTAGTATTTTTTATGTTTGTTCTAGATTAGCAAAGTATAAAGCTAATTGTTGGTTCTCCATGTTTGATTCTCGTTCTGTGTTGCTAAGTACTTCATAATTTATAAACCAACAGGACTTCCTCCAGGTCTTGGTCCGACATTAGGCCTGTCTTTACTCTGACGTATTCCCCCGTCTCCCATGGGAAATAAAATTATGGAATCTGTGTGAAAGCATAGGGCTCCAGTAGGTCAAACAATAACCTTTTATTACAGAGGCGAGTAGAAAACCTTCAAGACGGGCTATGTCTTTAAGAGATGAATCTATTCCTTTTTCCAGTGTAACCCAAGACGTATTTGGAGTTTTGCAAGGAGAAAATGCAACCCTTAAAAAAAAAAAGAAAAAGAAAAGCCTCCCATGTACTTTCCCTTTCGCCCCTTCCCAATGGCAGAACATATAAATACAAAAGGCTTTCATGGCACCATGTGGCAAACAGTTCAACCGAAGTGTTTGCAGAGTCTAATTACACCAGTGTAGTTTATCTTGCCCTGCCTAAACAGATCTTGCTTTTGTCAAGGAAAAAAAAAATCTTGATACTGTTGGGGGCAAAAAAAGAAAAAGTTTTTACCACCAATCTGACAAGACAGAGAAATCCATCAAAATCCACCGCCCACACTAATCCATGACAATGCCCTTGGCTTTTCAGCAATCACGTTCATATGTGGGGGAGCAAAAGGTGCGGATAGGAGCGGAGCCGTGGAGCTTTATCCATGACGGATGTAAACCTCCTCCCTACTGCAGAGGGGAGCAAACCAGAGCGAGCTGACAGCTGGTAGTTAACACATCCCCGTCTCCCAGGAACTAATCTCAGATCAAATGCAGCAGAGGTGAATGGATGGAGTCGCCATGATAAGTCATTGTATTACAGAGAGAAGAAAAAGACGGCACTTTGAGGAGACAATGGCCTCCTGGTCAGAGACCAAAGGGGTTCTCACTATTTACATTAAAATAAGTATCAGTTTCATGATTCAAGCTCTGGTTACCTGTTTATGAAATGAACTGTTTTTATCAGATATTAAAATTTTGAAAATGCTGTAGGATAGCGGTGTGAAGCAAATTTTAGTTTTGAGCCAAATCAAAATCATGAATGCTTTTAAAGGGCTGGTTATTGCAGAATGTATTGATAAAACCTGTTCACAAACTGTTAAAATATCAATGAATTCTTACAATTCTTCAATAAATAATACTATTGAACATCTTTTAGTCCCTCCAGGATTTCGTGATTCTTTTTGCAATTTTTTTGTAATAAAAATCACAGTTTTTATGGGACTAATTTGGAAATATTTGCGATATTTGTGCTTACTTATGTCGACAAATGTGACTTTTTATACAAATCATGGACTATAATCTGACATCAATTAAGACTGAGGCAGCTGTTTAGTACAAGAAAGAAAGTTTTGACAATTTTTGAGAAAAATCTGCAATAAACTCCCAATTATGTATTAGTGCAAAAAAGTTGGGGGATTTGTTGATTTTTAAAAGTTGGATCAGTGAATTATATAAGAATTTACCATGAAAGGCAAAGCTAGCTATATAAGATCAGAGAGTTAGTGCTCAGATGTCTGACATTTAAACAAAGAGAGATTTGTGGGTTTGCTTGATATATACAGAAGTACTTGCCTCTTGCACTTTTTCAAAATTTTGTCAGGCCACAACCACAAACATTTTATGATAGACAATCTCAACGAAGTCTTTAATTGTAAAAGGGAACAAAGATAAAGCATAGAGTCGAAAGATTTTAACAAATAAAGTGGCAAACAATGGCATTCAGCTCTTATAGTAAGTAGTCTGCAGAAACACATCCTGTATTTCTGCAAGTCTAATGGAGCATGTCTATGCTAGGTTGTATATATAATGACTTAATTTTTGTCTATTATTTGTAAAATAGCTTAAACTCAGTGATTGGAAGAAAAGCATCTATGAACACTGCAAAAACACAAAAACTTACCAAGTTTTTTGTCTAGTTTCTAGTGCAAATGCACTTAAAATAAGACAAAACTAACTTAAAAGTAACTTTTCTGCAGGTATAGGAGCTTGTTTCAGAAAAAAATTCCTTAATATTGATAAAAAGTACTAGATCTATTGGCAGATTATTTCACTTATAACAAGATTCTTTTCAAAGTGAAATAATCTGCCAACGGAACTCGAACTGGGTTGCTAGGTAACGGGCTGGGCTTGGCTGGGGTTGCTAGGCAACAGGGCCAGAGGAACTAGTACTTCTTTTTCAATTAACATTCAGGAATTATTGACTTAAAACAAGCTCCCATTTCTTGCTTAAAAATGACTTGCAAGTTCGTTTTGTCTTGTTTTTCAAGGGCACTAAGATATTGTCAATAGAGATCAAACCAAAATACTTGGTAAAATTTTGTATTTTTGCAGTGAACAGCATTTCTGCATTGAATCTGTGACTCAGAATGAGTAGTCAGTTTTAAGACATGATTATATTTTGATGTAGGTCATCCCATTGCAGCTCAAACTGCGGTCTTTGTGTAAAATCTCTGTACATTTTGTTCTGTTCCTCTCTGAAGGGCCAGCCTGGTATTAAAGATGAAAAGTTGTTGCAAGCTCTATCTCTTGCCCAGCCACTGCTTGGCTGCTATTACAGGAGCAGATCTCAATCGATGGCAGCACCCTGGATTAAATTACAAATTGAGTTTCCCCTCCTCTATTCCTGCAGTGTCCCCCTACAAGGCTCCACTGCAGTGTCCTCTTCCTGGATAAGTTAATAAGGCAAGCGCATAGTGGACGCAGATGACACACCGAGTCATTTGGACTGGGATTGCTCCGCCACACCCAATCAGTCTTAAAGTGGGAAGAGGTCACCCCCAGAGCAGCCCCACCTCTGCACCCTTTGGCCTCCCACGCCAATCGATCCCTGCCATTGTTCTGATAATAATTGAATTAGATTCTTTTTTAGAGTGCATGGGTCCACTCACCTAAATGTTCATGCATTTGTCTAAACTGCCTTATTGACCACGAGCATTGAGTTTATATTATTGGATCTAGTCCTTTGCACTTTTGGTCAAAAGCATCGACTCTCCCCAAAACAAAACATCCAGTTATTATAAGAAATAACAATTAGAAACCTCGAGGAAACTCAAACAAAGCTGGAGCTTAATAAGACCTACAGCTTTATCTGGTATATGGTTTATTTATTCCTGCTTGTCCAGCAATTTCTTGTACAACACTTCCAGATAAATGCCTACGTATGACGGTATATCAGGTCCACTGTCAATACCAAGAAAAGGAGTAAAGTTTAGATGAAAACTGTTCAACGTTTCAAACTTAGAAATTTCTGAGTTTTTTTCCAGAAACTTTTTGAGATTACTGTCAGAAATTTTTTTCTCTCCGTTTTTTCTCAGAAATTTACTATTCCTTTGTTTTATTCTATCTATAACAGCCCTAATATGTTGCCGTCCCGAAGAGACATCAGGCTACGTGTGGATTAATTAAACTGGGGTTTGTGTGCAATAACAGAGTTCACATTGCAGATTTCCCTAATTTCAGGCGTAAAGGTTAAAGTGAATTGCACCATGCTGTTGGAAGGTTTGAGTGTTAAATGAAATTGCATTTAATTCTTGTCATAAACAAACATTTATTAAAAGCTGAGATCAAGTGGATGGTAATGAATTTGGCAGAAAGGAATGTCTTTCAAGGTTATGTCTGGATGAGGTTCGGGGTTGCTTACTGGAGGCGACATACAGTTGGTAGGCTCCACCACAGGACTCTAATGAGGGAGATGTAGTTAGAGTAATTACACCAAGGCTTCCCAACCATCAGAGTTAAAGGTATAGCGAGAATGAGCACTGATAGGAGTAGAGGTCAGGCAGGAGATGGTGGTGTTTATCAAAAATGTGTGAGAAAAGTTTGTCGAAGCAGCCAATTTAGCAAACATTTCCCCACAGCGTCTAAACCACAGCCTGCTCACAGGTTGCACTGGTTAACCTCTCCTCCCAGCGCCCACGCTGCCTCCAGACGGGCTGGGAAGTCGCACAAGAGGGCAGGGTCCGCTCTCCCAAAACTCCCCGGGGGCCGAAACCACATCAGCCCACCACGGAGAAGTTGTGAGCATCGCCAAACACAACGTGATGAAAGGAGGTTCTCATAAAATGAGAAACACAACTAAAAAAACGGCAGCGAAATGTTCCAGTTGCTCAACAAGTAGTATCAAAACAGAGAGAACAGATACTAGCATCAGCCTGGCGTTGAGTTGGATATATTTCTAGCTGTTTTGTAAAAAATGCTGGAACAAATTAAAGGAACATAATCACTTTCATATAGACGACATGAAACCGATGAAATGTGGTTTTTCTGAGATTTAAGGCTCAGACATGGTAATAATTTGAATAATATTTTAAAGTAGGACCGGAAAAATATCTCGGTATTCTCAGACACCAAAACATCCTTAATAAATAGAGTTATTTTGATCGCTTTGATGTAATTTCTTTATAAATCTATTCATATTTTAGCCAATTAAAAATAGAAAACGTCTCAGATATTTACACAAAAGTTTGTTTTGCTTTATTCAATATGTATAATTGTTCAGTTATATCAAGAAAATGTTTCCTGACCAGAGAGAGCAACATGATGAAAACTCCTATATATATATATATTAACCTTTAACTTAAATCCAATTCTTAATATTGGATTTAAGTTAAAGGTTAATATTAGATTTTTCAACAATTTAAAAATTAAACCTGTTAATCAGCGTTCAATTCAACACAATCCACCAGATTTTGACATCTGATTCAGCAACAAGGCTAATGCAGGCAGCTGAAATCACTTTAAAAACAAAAAATAAATAAAAAAATAAGTGTTATTTAGTGCAACATATTAGTAAAATTATTGAGAAATCTAATTTCTCAGCAATTGTCTTTTGGTTCATATTGAGTCAAATGGATTTGAAGGGTTAGAGGTCTGAGTCTGGATAGCAGATTTAGTGAAATTCTCAATTTAGTGAATTTATCCTAGAAGAATCCTTGCAGAAACATTTCTACAGACACCCGGCTTTATCTAAAATAAGCCCCAAGCGCTCTAAAAATATTTCTGCCAGATAAATCAGGCAAAAAACATAATTAGAGCTTCTATTAGTCTAACATTAGCTTACAATTAGCATTAATCTGCAAAATGCAATGAGCCATTTTATGCATTTCCTAACCCAAAGTGCAATATTTCTAAAGATCTTCCACAATTTCCAGTTCGCATGAACTCAGACTCGTGCGTTAATGCACAGTGACTGTGTAGAATAGTTGAGGTTTGGGTGGGACATGAGTGAACTGAGGGGGAGGAAGGAAGACGAGACGATCTGTCAGCAGCCGCCAGTCTCCTCTGCTCAGCCTCCACCGTCTGCGTCGTCAGAGAACATACAGACGAGTCAAAGGTCAAACGTGGACACATTCTGAGAGCGACCTTTAAATCTCTAAAATCAATAAGCCACTCCACAATCATACACTGCCATGTTTGTCTTAGAAGCTCACCACGGCGACCAATAACACTTTTATTTTTATACTTGCATGAGAAAACTCACAGAAAGTTTGCGGACAGCAGATAACAGACAAATTGAGCTGTAATTAAAGTAATCATCATTAGATATGTTTGTTTCATCAAACCGTGTTATTATGTGGCCAGGTGAAATAGACATATTTGTCACTACATGCACAGAGAAAGAAGTGCAAAAAGACTCAAAAAGTTCTCCTTTTTATGATCATCCTACTTTCCTCCTTTGTCAGAACAACGTTGATAATATTACATCTCATTCATGACCGTATTAGAGCTGCTTTATAAGGTGATGGCAGGGATGAGTCAGGCTGCGGAAAGAGATGCAGAAAGAGGTTTAAGAGGTTCTTCTTTTGTTTTTTTTTATACTAATTATTATGTAGCACATATACATTAAAGCATATAATCCTTTAATATAATCCAGATTTATAATCCTTTACACTTAAAGGTATGAGAAGGAGCAATTTCGCCTTATTTTTCAGCTGAAATGTACAAGAAAATTTTGCAGAAAGAAGGCTGAATGCAATCAGTGGGAGAAGTTGCAGCGCAGCAGGAAACCCGTCCAGAACCGGCTTCGGATCACAGATTGAAGGCTCTTTAAGACGGCGGTTCGCCGTGACCCTGAAAAACGATGTTGTAATCTGAAGCATTGTTCTGCTTCAGATTACACGCCTTGCATCATAGGTGTGATTACACCTGGGGTCACAAAATACAAAATCATTCTAATGTGCTGCCATCAGTCAGGCTCTCGCCATGGCAACGCCATGGCTCAAATACACACAACACGTTTCACACAAGCAGCCTTCAGCACCAGCTAGGTGCTGGCAAGAAATAAAAACGTGGAGAAATTTACGGCAGGAATAGAGTAGAAAACAATATAAGAAGCAACAGCAAACCTGGACGCCAAAACTACCAGAACAGTGACGTCCAACTCTTTTATTTTGGGCCAAATCAAGATCCTGAACGCTCTTAAAGGGACGGTTGTGCCAGAATGTATCGATAAAACCTGCTAAACTGTTAAAATATCAATACATTCTTAAAATTAATTAATATTATTGAACATATTTTCAGTCCCTCCAGGATTTTGTGATGCTTTTTGTGATATTTGCAATAAAAATCATTTTTTGTGTCACTAATTTGCAAATATCTGCACTTATTTATGACAGTAAGTGAAACTTTTTATTACTCGCTGTATAGATCATGAAAGTTTTTGACAATTTTTGGGAAAAATCTGCAATAAACTCTCTGTTATGAATTACTACAAAAAAGTGCAGAGATTTGTTGATTTTGCGTAAATTTCCACAATAATTCTCAAGAAACTGGAGGGACTGATTGATATAATTTGCCAGTAAACAAATCAAAACTGCATTGATGTGATTGATAACATGATATTTAAGCTCACTTTTGTTTAGTCTACAATCTAGAGGGCCACATAAAAAGCTAAGGCGGGCGTTGAAATAAAAAGTCACATTTACTGTCATAAATAAGCTTAAATATTTCAAAATTAGTATTTTTATTGCAAAAATCACAAAGTATCATGAAATGCTGCAGGGACTGAAAAGCTGCTAAATAAAATCAATTAATTTTAAGAATTAATTGATATTTTAACAGTTTGTGAACAGATTTTTATCAATACATTCTGGCACAACCGGCCCTTTAAGAGCATTCAGGATCTTGATTTGGTTTGACATTTTGACATTCAGAGTGTAAACAGTTTTACCTTTAAAATGCCAACACTTTATGCTTGAATGCTTATTTATGGAACAATAATCTATCCTATCTGATCACATAAAACAGAAATGTGTTGCTATTCGATCAGGGTCCTAATGTTTGTCATGAAGTAGACCTGAACCATCGCAGTCAGCCATTTTAAAGCCTGATCAGGCAAACAGTCATCAGTCTCTCACATTGACGCCTTCATGGTACTAATTGGGCCAGGATGTTGTAATAAACTCACTGTCACACACACTCCAACAACCACACAACCTAAACACAAACGTTGCTCCTTGATCTCCTAAGTACGGCTTTTTAATGAGATGGACGCACATAGTAGCAATTATATCGCTTCTGGCTTCTGGCAGTCTGCTGTGGCAGCAATGTAGCTCCCCACCATCAGCCTGTGAATGTGTAACTGAATGCACCATGCAACTACAGGTCATTCACCATTTATATCTCAGCAAATTTACAGCTTCTCAAATAATAATAAACTGACTGAAGCAGGACTGAAAACTACTGAACTTTTGTTTATTCTTTGCAGAATTTTGTTACACTTGGATGTTTCAGATCATGTTTGAATTATAGACAAATAGATGTGAGCAAACAAAAAGCTTTTCACAAAGTATGCATTGATTTGTTAAGAAGCGATATAAAAGAACTATGTGAATCATAAAATCAGCTCAGCTTGCACACTGCAACACAATGTTACCAAGTATTTCTGACCTAGTTTCCAGTTTAAATATATTAGTATACTTGCAATGAGGCAAAAATAAACTTTCAACAAGATAAAGGAGCTTGTTTTTAGTAAATAATTCCTTATTATTGATTAAATAGTATTAGTTCCACATTTCTGCCTTTATATCCCTACAGCATGTGTCAAACTCGAGGCCCGAGGGCCAAATCCGATCCACCATAAAGTTTTAAGTGGCCCAGACAGACATGTAAATAACCCTTGTATCATTAAATAAAATTTGATCAATCAAATGAAAGCAGTTTTGAACAGAAGAGGATTAGGACCACAAAAAAAAATATTTTCTTTTTCTCTGAATTTACTAGAATTATTATGACTCTAATCTTCTACGATCAAAAGTCAAAATTTTGAGAAGAAATTTCAGAATTTTTGGGGAAAAAAAGTCAAAATCTTTACCTTTTCTTAGAATTTTGACTTTTGATCACAGGAGATAAAAGCCAGCGTTCTTTTTTTCAGTGGCAGTAATCTTCCTCCGTAGTTTTCTGTATTTGCCAAAGTACATCATTGTGAAATGATGTTCAGTTCTATTTACCTACAAGAAGTATTCATGGAGTGCACAGGTAGGAATTTACTCAAATTGTAGAGGTTTGTTTCTGGGTTTTATCAATACATTTGACCACAACTGGCTCCAAAGAGAGTTGAAGAATCATCTAGGAAGTAATAAAAGAACCATAAATAACAGAAACACTGCAAGCCTCACTTGCTTCAGTTAAAGACAGTAATTATGGTGCAACAACAAGTAAAACATTCTGCTTCCTGATGAGAAAAACCTTTCGGAAAGTTTCCACATGGTGACATCTGTGGTAAAACTAACACGATCAAACTGTCAGTCAAACATGGTGGTGGCGGTATGATTGCTTGGGTCTCCTTTAGTATCTGAGCAAGTTCAGTCATAAACAAAACCAAAAAGGTCAACCCTCAGTTTGTGAAGCTCTCTTGGGTTTTGCAATGATTTGATACCCTTTCAGGTTAAAAGCCTAAAAAAAGATGAAATGGATGGTTTGGAGAGGCCTATTTAAAGTCTGAGCTTTATGTTGCTTTGGAATGACTTTTATCCGACCATTTCTGCTCTATAACCTTCAGATGTGGCCGAATCAAACTATTCTGCAAAGAAACGAGGCGAAATTCCTGCACAGGCTCTTTGCCAGGTGTCATAAACGTAATGACTGATGCCAGTTGTTGCTGCCAACGGTGCCACAACCAGTTATTATGTTTAGGGGCCAATTACATTTTCATGTAGTGCCAGGTTGGTTTCGATTGCTTTTTCCCCTTATTAAAGAAAACATTAGCAGCATTTACTTATTTATGGGTTTTTTGTTCACTAATGAATTTAGTTTCATGATCTGACACATTAAAATGTGACCAAAAAAATTTTCTATCCTATGGTAGGATAGAGCTACAGGTTTTACAAAACATGTTCATTTCATTTTTTGTGCAAAATCCTTATTGAATAATGAGATTTTAGGGCCTCTTGTCACTTTAAATCCAAATAAGCTGCTGCTGGCCTCGACTCCCCACCTCCCAAGTTTACACTCGCACGTAAAAATGGCTGCAAACAGATGCACAATTATACAACCACACATCTTTGAAAAGCAGAAGTGGAACCTCCTGCACAACCAACAAGAATTCAACAAGCGGTCTCTAATAGGTAAGTCAACAACAAAACACTTGTCTTTTCCAACAGCCACTGTAACAGCAAAATTACCCCCACTTTCTTCAAATCTAACGAAATTGGTCTCAAACGTTTGTGCTGCTGTCATTTTAAAGATATTAAGAAATGTTTCCAGAAGTCATAAAAGGTCAACTAATGCGAGATGCCAGCATGCAGCCGAGTGAACACAGTTAGCTAGCTCCAACCTGTTCCTTGTTGTTATGAATTAACACCACCACCATAACAGCATGCTAGCAGGCCGGTCTACTACACACACACCAGGATTAAATGCAGATATAACAGCAGTCGAGCTGTTGTCTCACTGACATAATGCACATGTGTCAAACTCAAGGCCTGTGGGCTAAATCTGGCCCGCCGTAGCTGTTTATGTGGCCCTCTAGATTCTAAATGTGCATAAATATCATGTTATCAATCAAATCAATGCAGTTTTTATCTGTAAACTGACAAATTAAATCAATCCTCCAGTTTCTTGAGAATTATTGTGGAAATTCACAAAATCAACAAATCCCTGCACTTTTTTACACCAATACATAATTTGGTGTATTTAATCTGCAATAAAAGAAAGTTTATTGCAGATTTTTCTCAAAAATTGTCGAAAACTTTCTTACTTGTACTAAACAGCTGCCTCAGCCTTAGCTGATGTCAGATTATAGTCCATGATCTATATAAAAAGTTACATTTAACGTCGTAAATAAGTGCAAATATCTCCAAAATAGTGCACATTGATTTTTATTACAAAAATATCACGAAATCCTGGAGGGACTGAAAAGATGTTCAGTAACATTTAATTTTAAGAATTAATTGATATTTTAACGGTTTGTGAACAGATTTTATCAATATATTCTGGCACAACCGGCCCTTTAAGAGCATTCAGGATCTTGATTTGGCCCAAAACGAAAATTTATTTGACACAGCAGACGTACAGGTACCACAGGTTTACTTGTAGCCCAGATTAATCTAATTACCACAGGTGAACTACAGGAGTCCACCACCTTACTGTAGAGCTGATTGCATTGCTCCAGTCCAGATTGAAGTTTTGTTTCTGTCCTGAACTGCAGTGATTTAAACTTGGTCGTAACCCTTCGAAGCAGTGAATGGCAGTTGTTTACGATGCAGTCAAATTGGCTGAGAAATCAAACACACATGTTCCAATTGGATGGCAGACTGTTGTGTTAACCACCAGAGATCAATACCAGTGGGAACTGATTGGTCCATAACGCTAAAAATGAGTCATCCTTTGAAAATTGAGCACATGAAGGTTTTTAGACGGTTTTCTGACCTCATGGCAACATTTCTGGACATTTTACATGCTTTTAAACTTGAATGACTTGACTGGTTTGTCTGATTTTTGTAGCAGTAGATTGTCAACACATATTGTGAATTTTGGTTATGTCATAAACTGGATTTTGTATTTTGCTGTCAGAGCGTAATTCCTGATATACTTTTGGTCCCTTTGTTGGATTTGTGATGGTCATTCAGTGATTTGTTGTCTGGTTGTTGGTCTGTCTTGTCACAGCTGTGCCTCATTTACCAATGACCACGGCTGCCCTGCGTCTGCGTTTTTCCCTCAAAGTCAGGAAACCTGCTTTTTTTGGTGTCTCCGTCACATCTTTATTGGCTCTTGGTCACTGAGGTTGTGAGTAATTTCAGTTAATTCCTGCACTTTGCTTTTTTGATGACTTCTGTGCATGTTCTGAGCCCTTTGCTTTAACTGTGTGGCAGACAGGATTTGTCTGAGTTTAAAGAGAAAACTGGATCTCAGTCAGTCAAAGCGGATTTCTGTCGTCTTGAAACAACTCCTAACTCAAACGCTTAATAACGATCGATGTAACTTATGTTTATAAACATTTAAATCATTCAAATGTTGAGCTGAATGGTTTATTTGCAAGAAAGTTTAATGTGAGGCTGTAATCCATAAAATGCCTGAGATTTTATGGGACATAAAAGCGATTCTGTTTAAACATCTATAATAACAGCTACTTTTGAGATGAGTTGTAGATTTATGAAGGGAAAACCTGATCTAGAACTACCCACACTTTGACTATCGGGTAGTTTAACGTTCATGTAGTTTATGATTATCCAAACAGAGGTGGAAAACTCCCAATCTCTTGTGGTTATCCTCAAAAATCTGAAACTATAAAGTCAGAATTTGAAGGCTTCTTGTCAAATCCAAAATGTCTGCTGGATCTAGAAAATAAGGTAAAATGAAATCCAGTTCTAAATTTATTTTTGGAGTTTTATTTTAATGTTATGTGTATAAAAACATGTAGTTGCAACAGCAGTCAGCCTGATCACCGATCTGCCACAAACAGCAGATCTCTGAATTTTATTAGTAGTATTTTATTAGTTTGGCTTTGAGAAGTTAGATATTTGCTTTCTACATCCTTGGAGCAAAATCCAAGACAAATAACTTTATATAATTGATTAAAAATAATTTTCTTTGTTACATTAAATATTTCTCCAGGCATGAACCCAAAGTTTATGTTTTTTTAATCGCATTATACTCCTCAAACACTTTTCTCAAAACGTGAGGTAATGTTATTTATACAGCACATTTTCAGCAACAAGGCAGTTCAAAGGTCAATATGTAATTACACGAATTAGAAAGAAATACAAACAAAACAAAAGAAAGACGAAAAGGTAAAAGTATTATATTGGTTCCCAATGTTTAATAAGAATAGGTAGTTCATAATTTATAAACTAGTAGGGGTTTCTCTGGATTCTGGTTCTGGTAAAACTAGATGTTGGTTCCAGTTGTTCTGGGTTGAGTTCTAGATTTGTACAAAGATAAATGTTGGTTCTTCTTCTGGGTTGTTAAGCAAATGGTACTTTTAAAGTTTGTTCCAGATTTGTAATCTAACAAGTTTCTCTTGCTCTGATATTAAAAGCATGAAGCTAAATGTTGGTCCAAAGTAATAAGTACTTCACAGTTTCTAAAAGAAATGAACAAAGCAGTTTTTTTGGTAAATATCGTACATTTTTCCAAATTAGTACCACCAACACTTTGGTTTTTATTGCACAAAATCACATAAAGTATCACAAAATCCTGAAAGGACTGAAAAGATGTTCAGTAATATTTAATTTTAAGAATTTATTGATATTTTAACAGTTTGTGATCAGGTTTTATCAATACATTCTGGCACAACCAGACCTTTAAGAACCTTCATAATCTTGATTTGGCCCAAAACGAAAATTAATTTGACACCGCTGGTTCAAAGTAATAAGTACTCCACAGTTTCTAAAAGTAATAAACTGAACAGACAGACAGGGGAAAGAAATGACACATCAGGAAGAAAAGGCGTCTGAAGGACTGATTAGCAACACCGCTCATTCATTTCTTTCTCACCTACATTTGCTAAGAACGTCAGACCCCCAAAACAATTTCCTCACAAGCCCACAATTAAAATAAATCAAATTTGCTTATGCATTATGCAGCAAAGCACTCACTTGATTAGTATTACACTTCAGTAAAACCAGCTCGCTTTGCATAAAAACAGTCTCCTCTGCATAATTAACGAGCCACTTGCTTCCAAGTACCAATTATGGGAGGCACAATGGCCGAGTCCAAGCGAACGCTGCAGCCATCTGGCCCAGAACGCGGCTGCAGAACCAGAGGAAAGAGGTGAATGGACCCACATGTGGACCCAAACCGGCTGTGGCTTTGTCAACATGGAGCCGTGAGGAGGATGTTTCTGATTTGGATGGAGAGAAAGAGATTTATTGGTGGACAAATCAAATAAAAAGCTTTAGGATAATTGATGCACGTAGTGTAGAAATATGAGATTGTGTTGTGTTGCAGTAATTCATCTAATAAAAAGAGAAAAAAAATCAAAGTTATCTTTGTTCTGAAGATTCATAAAGTTCCCACATATGTAATTAGCAGGAAGTAACAATTGCTCACAACTACACGCCCCGATGAAGAGGTTTGCACAAAAAACAAAAGAAATAAAAGATTTAATGTTCCGCTGAGGCAAACAAAAGAAAGAATGCAAGAAAATTGAGAAATAAAAGACATGTGCTGGGATAGATCAGTGGCGGTAGGAATGTGTTCGACAGTAAATCACTCCTTACATTATGAGGGGAAAGTGAAAGCATAAGGGGAACGGAGGAGAGGCGACACAGGTGGGCGGAGGCTTGAGCAAATCAAAGCCATCTTCTGATTATTTCCTGTAACAAACGCACAACTTGCTCTGCGAGGAAAGCAAGCAGTTTGGTTAAATATGCAGAAACAAAACGAGATTAAAGTCGGATAATCAGTGATCAGAATGTTCTTAATCCTCTTTGTCTGGACGTCCATAAAAAAACAAAGCTGTTAATCCATCGTTCCAATCAATAAAAAGAAAATACCAGGAAATTAAAACCGAGTTATTAATGGGTTATTGTGTAAAAATGGACCTAAATCAATCCCAACACAACATTCCTGAACAGAACTTGGTATTGCTTAGAAACGGCTCTTTAAAATGCCTTGTAAAATATTTTGAGCTTTTCCCCATTTCCCTGTTTCAGCTCTTACAGGTTTGAAATGTGTTGACTGCATAATTTTTTAAAAATGATCAGATTTTTCTACATTTTATTTTGTTAGTTCAGTCGGTTTATTGTTTTCTTTGGTCCAATCAGCAAGTCTGTTTTGTTGAGAACTGAGCTTAGGCCATTTTAATAATAAGACATGAGTCTTTCTCTCCTTCTTTGCTTCTCATTCCTTTCTTCTTTCTTTCTTCCTTTCATTCTTTATTTCTGAGTTAAGGTCAAGACAGAAACAGAAGCCTGTAACTGAACCTGGCTGCTTTCAGATAAACAAAGACATTTGAAATGAAAATCATCTAATGTCCTTTTCTGACTCGTCTTTTTTAAATCATCTGCAATCCAACGCCGACAGAAAATCTTTCACACGTGGCTGAGAAAAACTGAGCCAGTGCATGTGTGGTTCATCTGAGCTCTGTGTGTTTTAGCTCAGGTGTGTGTGTGTGTGTGTTTCCTAGAGAGATGGAGCGGCCCGCTCCATTAAGCACGCCGATGCACATCTTAAACCTATTGTTTCTGGCCGATCATCGCTCACTCTGCTGCAGAAACTTGTGAGGTTTTAAAAACAGATTAATAAAAATAATTTTGTCCTGCTGCTGACGGGAGCCTGGAAGGCATTACAGCCCTCAGATGATCTCCAGCAGCAGGATTAGCAGCATTATGCAGACAAATTACAGCCTCTGTACTTTCACAAGCCTAAGAAACTCTGTTCCTGACTTCAGTAAACAAATCTTGGTGCCGAGGCCACCCTCAGCTCGGACACTTTGTGTCAAGGCTGTGCAAACCTGTTTAAATGGAGGCAAAACAAACAGCTGAGCTTTTAAATCAGAATGTGAAAATAAACAATAGAAATCCAACTGAATATTGATGATAACCATGTAATTGGGAGTTCCTTGCTCTTATTTGCTTGAGTAAAATCTTAAAAACTAAATTAGGGGTGTAAAACTCATTTTCGTTTTGGGCCAAATCCAAATCCTGAAAGCTCTTAAAGGGCCGGTTGTGTCAGAATGTATTGATAAAACCTGATCACAAACTGTTAAAATATCAATGAACTCTTAAAATTAAATATTATTATTGAACATCCAAGATCTTTTGCAATAAAAGTGTTTGTGGCTCTAATTTGGAAATATTTGCGGTTATTTAAGACTGTAAATAAAACTTTCTATTATTTCTGGACTATAATCTGACATCAATTAAGGCAGAGGCAGTTGTTTAGTACAACTAAGAAAGCTTTTGACAATTTTTTAGAAAAATCTTCAATAAACTCCCAGTTATATATTAGCGTAAAAAACTGAAAGGATTTGTTGATTTTGTGAATTTCCACAATAATTCTCAAGAAACTGGAGGGACTGATTGATATAATTTGGCAGTAAACAGATAAAAACTGCATTGATTTGATTGATAACACAAAATTTAAGCACATTTAGTCTTTAGTCTAGAACCTAGAGGGCCATATGAAAAGCTACAGCGGGCCGGATTTGGCCCACGGACCTCGAGTTTGACACAGGTGCTCTAAGACATTACAGATGTGACAGAGACAAATTGTAAGCTCCAGGCCATTCTCCTTTACATCTGAAATAAGGAATCTAAATAAAGTAGCGAGAGCTTGTGTTGCTTCAAATCTCTACCAACGGGAGCTAACGTCGCATATCTGAGTGGTGCGGATGTGTGGCGCCGGAGGAGCAGGAGGTTTCCTTCACAAAGGTTTCTGTGTTTCTGTGGATCACAGCCTCTGCACCTCTGGACGATCCATCACAGCTGCTTGAGCCGAGCAAAGACCCCGACCACAATAACAACTGATAAGGCAAATCCTGGTCGTGATGAATCACCGTGAAGGAAAAGCTGGACAAAGGTTTACACACAAAATGTTAACAAGTATCTTTAGTCTAGTTTCTAGTGCAAATAGCTTAGTACACTTCAAATAAGACAAAAAATACTTAAAAGTTACTTTTTAAGATATACAGGTTTGTTTTAAGTTAATTGTTTATTAATATTGATGAAAAAGTTTTAGTTTTACAGGTAGATTATTTCACTTCTAACAAGATTTTGTTCCCATGTAATAAGTTAATTTATTTGCCAATAGAACTAGTACTTTTTAATCAAAATTAACTAATTATTTACTACAAACAAGTTACTTTGAAGTCAGTTTTGTCTTATTTCAAATGTGCTAAAATATTTACACTATAAACTAGACTAAATTTACTTTTGTGTTTCTGAGTGTGGCAGATTATTTCACTAACTACAAGACATTTTTCTGCCAATGGAACTAGAGCAGGGTTGCTAGGTAACCGGCTGGGCTTGCCTGGGGTTGCTAGGTAACCGGCTGGGCTTGCCTGGGGTTGCTAGGTAACCGGCTGGGCTTGCCTGGGGTTGCTAGGTAACCGGCTGGGCTTGCCTGGGGTTGCTAGGTAACCGGCTGGGCTTGCCTGGGGTTGCTAGGTAACAGTGCCAGTGGAACTAGTACTTTTTAAAATCAATAATAAGGAATTATTGACTTAAACACTCACATCATCTCCAATGCATTTAGGCAAAATTTGAAAAAAAAAAAAAAAAAAAAACTTTTACAAATTAATTTTAGATTAAAGCAAACAAATATTATGCTAAGTTATTTGCACTAGAAACTCAACCAAAATTACTTGCAGTGTGGCAGATTATTTCCCTTATTACAAGACATTTTCCCCATAAGTGAAATAATCTTTTGTAAAAATATTAAGGAGTTAAAACATATTTTTTGTTTAAGAAAATATGGCATTTAGTAGGATGACTAAAACCTGGCAGTAACTCCAATGTTTAGTTCAGAAATACAAAAATTGTGAGTCATAAATTGTGTTTAATCAATTGTATTATAAAGATTATAGCATAAATCATCCATTACTTTTTATTTAACACAATCAGGTGTGTAAGTTTTGAGGTTTGTGTTCCCATCTCTGCTTTAGAATATCATGTACTGAGTAAAATGATGTAAATTTGCTCTGAGAAGATTAAAAGTTGTGACAGAAACTGGCAAGCTGTGGTCCATGTGACACAAATCCTGCCAAAGCGAGAGCATTTTGTTGATAAGGCCGTCCTGCAGCAACAAGCCGCCCCCGTATCCCGAAAGCAATCAGACTCCAGAGCCTCTTCATGCTCTTTGAACACACTGCAGTTGATTTATTATTTATTTTTTTTTGCTATGAGGATTAATCAATCATCCTTGTGAGTCACCATCACGTCATAAGAACCTAATGAGCTTCAGCGTGACAAAGTGCCTTGATAACAACTTCAGCTACAATTACACAGCGACTCACGTTCAACTTTTTCATTAGTCGCCACATAAGAATGGTTTAGTGAGTAATGCTGCAGAGTAAATGCATTAAAGCGTCTTATTCCCCATGGAGAAGGCCTAGCTGGTTTTCCACTATCAGAGGTGCTAATAATCAAGATGCATCGATAATATTGGAATGACACCAGATGTTATTAAAAAGTCAGGCATTTCATAACCTGTCATGCTGCAGCGCAGGTACTCCAGCTGTAATCTAGTACTCGGCACCTTCACTAGTGCATCTCTGCAGGATGCTTTGCTTTTCTCCTCCCTGACTTGTTGTCAGAGGTAGATACAGTTTCCCTGTGAAAATCCTGTGAATGGTGCAAATCATAAACATAAACACCTCGTAATGTTGGGGGAAACTCCTACACTCGGCAGCATTGATTCTGTGTCCTCTGCAGCAGCGTGAGGACTGGATTACTGGTGTTTAGACTTTAAAATAGCTGCCACAAAGGCAAATAATTTGCATTCTGGGGGAAGACTGTAGGTGAAAATATGACCATGCTGAAAATAGTAAAGACAGGACAGCCATTTGACTTTTCTGTAGCACTGAATTAGCTTTGGGCTTTATTTTGTTTTGATTTTTAACATCCATGTTGCAGTACAATACTAAAAAGTGTTTATTTAAAACCACTTTTGCCTTTTTGGTAAAAACTTCCCTAATTCTAATAGAACATTATTAAAATTTATGGGAGATGGGAGATAAAACATGCTAGTGCTACCTCACATGCTACCGACAGCATTTAAGCTAACATTTAGATTTTTGTTAATTTTAGCCTCCATGTGGAGAAGCAACATTCAGCTTCTGTCTTGCTAAGCCTGGTAGTTGCGGCGCTCGGCTGTCATTCATCCAACGAACCGCCATGTCTTTGAGTTAAAAAATGTTTGAAGTTGACAAGAAATTAAAAAATATCACATTATAATCATGTGTTATTGAAAGATTGGAAGATTAATATCTGAACACCAACTATAAAGTCTTAAAACATGCAAACATAAAAAAAAAAAAAAAAACTTAAACAAGCAACGCTAAGCCTGGTGGGGGAACAAGTAAAGCCTGGTGGCCCGCCAGGCTTAAAATACACTGGGGGAAACTCTCTCTATGCACCACAAATCTGGAAGAAGCTTCTGGAAATTTGTAAAACAGCCTAAACACAGAGGTCCTTTAAAAATCTAGACTTAAAATCCCACCTGTTTAGAGTTGCTTTTGAAACATTATAACTGAATCAACATTTGGATGTGTAACGACAGCAACTGACAAAATGCAATGCTTTAATTGTTGGCTGTTTGTTCTGACTTTGCATTTTTGTCTTTTTATGATGTAAAGCACTTTGAAATGTGCTTAAATATGCTGTAAAAATAAACTTGATTGATTGATATATTATATTGCTTGCATGATAGATGGAGTAAGTCAATGATACTCAACATGGTAGTGATGCCCCACATGCTACTGGTATTCAAGCTAATCTTAACATTCTAGCTAATTTTAACTTATTCACTAATGTTTCAGATAAAAATAAATAAATACTTTATTGATCCAAAAGAGAAATTAAATTGTGCATACTGAGTTAAGTCATAGTCAACATGCTAGTAATGGTATGTAAGATAGCTAACATTTACATTTTAGCTAATTTGAGATTTTACAACATTGCTTGCAGAATAAATGGAGTAAGTCAATGTTAGCCACTATGCTAGCAATACCCAAATAATATTGACTACTTTTATCGAACCTTAGCATAACAACACCAACCTTCTTGTATTTTCCTATTGCAGCATTTGTCAAATCTCCATTCTTCCTGGTGATCTCTCAAAGCTTTTCATTTCAACTTTGGCTGCTTTTTCACACATTCTTTGTGTCCTCTTTGCTCTTCAGTTTTATTGAAAAGTACCAAATGGTTGCCAAAAATAAGAAAAGTGCAAAGGTGGAGCTTTATAAAGTTATGTGATTAAGCAAGACGGAAAGGATCAGTGCCAAAGTTAAAACCAGCTTCCGTAAGTGCAGCTAACAATGAGGGGAAGGAAAAAGTTTTTACTGGAGTTGGTTATTCGAGAACCACAACACAAAGCTTTATCCAAGATATCGGATTCAATTATTGGATTCCTTGAGCTGAAACAAAAACAGAAGCATCTGAACTAAAACAAAAAGAACTGGTCTGTTGCTCCTCCTTTCATATTATTTAATTTTACATTTTATTTGTTGGAGAAATGCTATCTCCACAGATTCACCACAGCGTTTACTGAATCTATGCTTCATTTTTAAAGGTAAACTGGGAACTAAAGTCCCACCACTGGTCAGCTGCCAGTCGTATGTTGGGTCCAGAAGATTTCACAGGCAGATGGAGGACGTGTCCTTTCTGCCTCCTAACAGGACTCACTCACAGCATGCTAGGACACAATTTAAAGTTATGACCTTTGAAAAACTTTAAAACTCTTTCCCTGTTATGCTGCTTTTCCTGCAGAACAAATAAATACCCTCCAGCTCATTCACTTCTCCATAATGCACAGCTGTAAGGCCAGAAAACTCAGTTTGGACATGACGATGCTTCTCTGGTCAGCTTCATGCCAAACACTTTGTAACATCAGTTCAAATTAATATTTAATGATCTCCACTGGGAGTCACGGAGGCTGCAGCAGCAATAATGAGAGAAAAATAAACAAAACTATGTGCAGCAGCAGTGCAGTAAGTGAGTTTGAACTTTTACTGCCAATAAGTTTAAAGTTAAACAGGCTGAAGCAAATCAGACTGCCCAAAATAAACGACGTGATAATTGGCAGGGAGAAATACTTTCAGAGCAGTAGATATTACATTTGTAATTCATAACCACATAGGTTCACAGAAAACCATTAATACACACAGCAGGCCACATTACAATCAAAATAATGCTCAACAAATGCCATAAAAAACACTGGCATCATTGTTCGGATAGCAACATTTAAATTACTGAACATGAAAGAATTTTCTCAGAAAGCAGCAAATAACTTCCAGAACGTAAGCTATAAATTTCCATAAAAAAATAAAATAAATTAGGCTGTAATTTCAAGAACAGTCAAACTTTCACTTTTAATTTTTTTTACTTTGACCCGTTTCTGAACCTGCGTCTTTCCTCCCATGTAGCCAAGCTCACCCCAGGTAAATCTGTAAACAAATGGGTATTTCCCTTTCCTCTGTGACATTCAATCGCTCCAGAGGAGACGGACTGTGGGACACAGTAGTTGTGCAGCCGGCTCAGAGCTGTTTAACCCTGTGACCTTTCTGATGTGACCCCAGAGGGCACAGCAACACGGGTCTGCTCTGCTGGACTTCAGTAAGGCGGTGAGAGGTTGACAACCTGGATGCTCTTTATTTCCAGACAAAGAAAAAACAAAAATGGTCTTTTTGAATGTTTTCACAACTTAAAGGAACGAGATGTGGGTTTGGCATCAGCAGACCTTGATAATCACAACCACACATCTAAAACTCTCACCAACCTGCTGATCAAACACCGACGACCTGAACCAACGAAAAACATCTCCATGCAACCACAACATTAAACCTGATTTTATCACATTACATTTGTATAGCTTTTCTGTAAAGCTGCACAGCAGTGTGTTGAGTTATAAGCATTTTGAACATCCTAACTCAAACAGTAAAATTATAAAATTATAAATCATAAAATTAAACATAGCTAAAATGTGCAACATTATTAATGATAACGGCTAAAAACATACACAAAAGATAGCAAAATTACTAACAGAACAACTGTATGTGTCTGAAATATAAGTTAAAATATAATAGAAAACGCCACAGTTACAGAAGACAACAGGAAAAAGGGGGCGGAGCTGTCAGTTACCGGTCGCTATGGTAACCACCAACCGCCAAGAGCAACGTAACACAACTGAATACACCAACAAAAGTCTGGAGAAGGAATAAATGAACGAGTTTTTGGCACATTTCACATCTATAATGTTAAAATAAAACCGGGTTACATATACACAGTGCTGATTGACATCACTGAATCATTCGAGGCGCCGCGATGGACGTCCGGAAGTGAGGGACGGGAGTTTTGAACAGAGCAACTGCGATTGTTTTCCAAAGTTGTTTTTGCCAGTTTATTCTTGGCTCTTACTTGTTCGACTCTGTGAACCTAAAACACCTGGTTGGAGCTCAGAGCAGGTGGTGAAAAACTGGAAACAGCTACAAACCGACCCATGGTTACTGTTGGACACGTAGCTTCTCCATAACGCGATAATTCATATCTTTCTAATCACACTTACTTATAAAGAATATGAACGTTAATCTTTTTACCTTGTAAAAAAGTGTTGCTGTAAATCACGAGTCATTTCGGTTGACGGCTGTTGTCCATCGCCGCCGTATTTTTCCTCATTAAAAGTTATAAAATAAAATGACAAGTTTGGTTTCCATCCTTGTCCGTTTGTTAGACAACAGATGTGTGGTTTTAGCGTAGCTTTAAAGGAGCGCTTTGGTTGTTTTGACGTCCATCATGGCGGAACCTGGAGAGCGTGACGTCACGTGCAAAAGGTCAATAACTAGAAACGCCTCTGAAAGATGTAAACGTTTCCATCAATGGTCATTGCTGTTACACAGCTTTGCTAGAAGAGTAAAAGTGTTTTAAACACATTAGTAGCTGTCAATAAGAACCATGAAATGTAACCAACCAATAAAAACATGCAGTATCATAAAGATGTGGACAATAAGCATTATGTTCAGTGCTAACTTAATTATGCACATTTCTTCAGGAGATGCCACAGTTTAAGTTATATTTTTTACATGAGTAACTCACATGTGGACAGCTGGAGGCATTTCTATAAATGCTTTTCTTTTCATTGCACTTATATATAAGAATCCATTTCCTGACTGTCCCCAAGCATTTTATGTTAAAAAATAAAACTAAGTGAAAACAGACCCATGGAAAAGTGATTTTCCCACTACTGCTGTCCTATTTAAGCTGTTTATAATTCTATGTCTTCAGGCTGTAAATTATTATTTTAAACTTTAAATTCTGAAGTTTTATATTTGGTTTTCAAAGCGGCTCTTCTAAACTTTTAAAAATGCAATTATTTTACCATAAACAAATTGATAATCTCTTCTCAATCGCGTATTCAAGATGTTTTTATTGTTTTTTGCACCATACAATAAAACAGGAGTCACTGAGGGTTTTTTTCAGGCATTTGCAGTTTTGAAGCCAAATGTAAAGCAACATTTGTGCCAAACTGTTGATGTCGAAAGCACCTTCTAATTCCCATGATCTTTGTGTTTTTTTTAAATAACCATGTTTGTAAACACTGCAAACATTAATGCGTTTGAGTATTAGTGTGTTGTTGTCATAATAAAGATTTCTACTTCATCGCTCAGCCCAAAAACTGTTTCAGCTGGAATTACAGGCCTATTACTGTTGGCAACAGAAAGGAGAAGTTTTCATGGGAAATGAAAACACAACAGTAGCATGAATTTAAAAAAAGTTTTATTTTCCAGACTATTTAAAATTAAATGGAAAAACTACAAAAGAAAAGTCATTAGTCACTCCCTGACTTTCTCCATCAGTCAACACTTTTCTTCACTAAGATGAAGAACAGGCGTCATGTGTCGTTTTTGCTCATATTAACCGTTTCTCTGTTTTCTCTGATGCATCAGTCGCTAAGTATTTAGCCGTGTCTTTTTTCTGGACAATACCATTGTTGAAACTATTACTGCTTCTTACTTTGTACATTAATTTAGTTTTTCTTTCTCAGAGAAAATACTCCTGGCATTAAACTGATGCTTTTAGTTTTCTCTGTCTCTTTCGTGAAGAGTGTGTGTCAAACTCGAGGCCCGTGGGCCAAATCAGGCCCGCCGTAGCTTTTTATGTGGCCCTCTAGATTCTAAATGTGCTCAAATATTATGTTTTCAATCAAATCAATGCAGTTTTTATCTGTTTACTGACAAATTATATCAATCAGTTCCTCCAGTTTATAGAGAATTATCGTGGAAATTCACACAAAATCACTTTTTTATATTAATAAATAATTAATACAAATTATGTACTAATTGATGTCAGATTATTGTCCATAATCTATACAAAAAAAAAAAATAATCACATCTACTGTCATAAATAAGTGCAAATATTTCCAAATTAGTACCACAAACACTTTGATTTTCATTGCAAAAAATTACAAAAAGTATCACGAAATCCTGAAGTGACTGAAAAGATGTTCAATAATAATTAGTTTCAGGATTTCACTGATATTTCAACAGTTTTGATCAGGTTTTATCAATACTTTCTGGCACAACCGGCCCCTTTAAGAGCATTTACGATCTTCATGTGACCTAAAATGAAAATGAGTTTGATGTAGAAAGTCAGAGATGCTGCAGTTTAATGTTTTGTAAATTTCTTGTTTTTCATTTCTAAATAAAAATACTCATGGATCAGCGTTGTTGGGTCTTTTTTGTTTGAGTAAAGAACTGTTGCTGTTTATTTTTGATCAACTTTTATAAATAAGTGCTGAATTTGATGTTCTGTGTTTGAATTTAAGTGCGCTAACTGAATGTGAATCATTTGTGTAATAACTCGCAGCAAACTGAATTTTAACTTAGTGACTTTTTACCATTAAATCTATAAAATTAAAGCTCTGTATTTGTTTTCCTCAAGAAAAGTAAAAGTTTAGTGTAAAATCTTGGCGTCAATGTGAGTAAAGTTCCAGTTTATTATCTTTCATGTGTGTTTTCATTTTAAAAAATCCAGTCACACACTCATATTTGCCAAAAGGACAAACCCGCACACACACACACGCACAACGCTATCTCTTCTTCTCCAGCCTCTTCAGTGGTCCGCCCTCCTTTAAAAGCTTTTTTAATTACGGCAGCCATTAAAGCAGGGCTGGCTCTTACAGAGTATCTACCACTGCCCCTATGAGCCAGCCACATGCTGGCTTACATGCATTTATGCAACCGCAGGCACACATGCATAGAGAGTACACACAAATACAATCACATGAGATAGCGTTCGGTCCTAAATGCCCCAACCAGACAACCAAACTGGCTCCAGTGGCATTAAATCTTTTTAATCGCGTTTTCCAAAGTCTGGTGTCATTTAGGTGGAAGAGCTGCAAGAACAGAGCAGAGAAGAGAGGAGAGGAGATGAAGGAGAGCAGAAGACGGAGGGAGATAAAGGGCAGCGACGAGCACAGCAATAAAACACTGTTTCCATGCAGGCCTACAGCCGAGGTGTGTGTCTGCTGCTAGATTGTTCTCATCAAAAACCAAAGAAGTGAGGCTAAATATAGAGAAGCTAACCGGCAGGATGGATGCCTCCGTCAGTAAAAGCAGATAAATACGCTTTAAAGTGTTGATTCGCTGTCATAAAAACAGTCACAAGTAAATCTGGAGTGAGTCTGACCACATAAAACCAGGCTGTTAAAGTACAATGGATTCAGCAGAGGTGGGATCCAGGCACTGTTCTGCAAGTCACAAGTCAAATCCAAAATTATTCAGTTTTAACTGCGTTTTAAATATCCAATTTGAACAAATATGTAACTTTATCAGATAAATTACATTTGTGAGCGATAACTTGGCTTATAAAGTGTTATTTTCCAACAGAATAACCTGTAGGAAAAACTACAGCACAGTATTAGGGCCACAGTAGTTAGAGGGGAAAAAAGGAGGAGTAAATTTCTACCAATTTTGACATCAATTTCAGAAATGTTCAAGGAAAAAAACCTTGAAAATTTTAAATTTGAAAAGTTGTAAATTGGCCAGATTAATCTCAGAAATTTTCTTGAAATAAACTTTGAAATTTCTGTGGTTCAAAAGTCAGAAACATTTATGTCTCGAGTCATAAATGTAAAAAAATTCACATTTTGATGTTTTTGTACTTCCATTTGGTTTCAACTGCTTCTAAAATCGGCTGAAATGCTTAAAAAAAAAAAAACAGTCTAATCGGTTTTTGGAAATAAAATGTTTGTTGGTGGCTGGAAAATGACCAAAAAACTCCAGAATGTAAAGTCACAAATCAAGCTTAGCCAGTTACCTAGCAACCCCAGTAAAGCCCTGTCGTAACCTAGCAACCCAAACTGAGCTCCACCACGTTTGGTCAGCTTGTTTTGTATGAGCTGTACAATGGCTGCTGGAGAAGTCAAGTGTTTTTTGTTGACACACAATCCAGAAATCACTTCCTGCATTCTTGTTGGTTGTGCAGGAGGCTCCACTTCTGCGTATCAAAGATGTACATCTGTATGATTGCACATCTGCTTGCAGCCATTTTCACGTGTGAGTTTAAATATCGAGTTCCCTCCAAATCACAGCCAGCAGCTTATTTGGATTTAAAGTAAAGCAGCTCATTCTGAAAAGAGAACTGACCCCAGAGTAAAATCTAATTAGAATGATTTTTGCGCAAAAAATGCAATGAACATGTTTTAACCCACAGATTGAATCCTAACCTGTTCCTGCACAACAGGTCACCTTTAAAGTCAAAGTCAAGTCTAAATTTGTGACCTCAGTCTGACCTCTGGTGTTTACACATGTAGAGGTTTAAACGCTCCCCGGCATGAACGCGTCATGCAGGTATGGGATGCCAACGCCGTCTGGCCTACATGAGACCCTAATCTAATTGTCACTGTTCAGAAAGACGTGTTTGACCCCTGGGTTTCTGGGGTCACGCTGGCTTCCTGTTTGGACCAATGGGGGGACTCCATCGGGGGTCTGACATGCTGCTAACGTCGCTCTCAGGTTACGCTGGGAGCCGCGGCGCTTTTCAAACACGTCCATATGTGATGTGGAGCAGCCGGGTGGGGCTCCGCGGAGCCGCAACCCTCCCCACTTCAAAGAGTCCCTGTCACTCTCATCCCTGGGGGGGTCCTGCTGTTCGCAGCCCCCGGCGCTGCCACCAACGGGTCGGCACCAACGGGTCGGTTTGTGACGCAGGCCCGCCTGAAAGGCCTTGAAGTCTGACACCTTCCCAGCAGACCGCGCTGATGGCCTTTACTGTGTGTCCCTGACCCTCAGAGCATCCCAGCTGATGGCAGTCCCACTTTGAAGTGCAACCCGAGAAAACCACATCAGAACCACGGCACTTCCTCCAGCCCAGCCGTATAAACCATATGGAACAACCTGCTGTGGACCCGGCCTTTAAAACGCATATGGACATGTTGTCTGTTATCAGCTTAGAGGACCAAAAATGGAGGCAACAACAAAGCCTGTCTTGTTCTCTGGGTTGCCGTTCTGCCGTTGAAAGCATTTGGCAAAAGATCCTTTGAAAGGCAAAATGAATGACTTCCATTAAGTGATGATGTCCAGTGATGACCTATGGATTATTTGTGTTTTTTAGTGTGTTTATTGATTTTCAGGTTGGCTAAAGTGGAGGTGCTTTCCTAATTCAGAAGAAAAAAACACTTCCTCACCTCCATTATGCATGAAAATCAGATTTTTCTTCCAGTAGTGTTGACTGGATAAAAACCAGACCAGCAGGTTAATTACCCAAAGCCCTAAATACCAATAACGTTCCCTGTTAAACTCTCACTTTCCAGAAGACGGATTCGAAAAACAACCCAAGCCACCAGAAAACACCATCATTAGTAAACGGTGGAGCGTGACCTTTTGACACCACTTCGATTTCTTTACCGACGCTGTGATGCTCATCGCTCATGCTGATTGGATGAACTGCAGTCGTAACAGATTTCAGCCAGAAGGACCTTTGACAAAAGTACAAATGCATTCAGGCTCGGCCCCCTGAGGCCTCCAGCTACAACCGCCCAGGAAATGTTTGAGAGCGGACCAACCAGCCCGCCTGAGGTCAAAGGTTACACAAAAAGTCACTCTAGTTTAAGCTACGTCCTTCGACAAAGACTAAAGGGTGAATGTCATGGCTCTCAGTGGGAAACGCTGAGATGTTTATTATTGGTATTAGAGGGAAAGTGCCACAGCTGAAATGCAGAGGCGTTAAAATCAACCGGATCTCCCACCGATCAGCTCGTCAAACCCAAAGAAACAGGAATGCAACAACTTAGTGCCTAACGCCTTTGGACGTAAGCAAAAGGTTGAGCAGAGGTCAGCTGGCACGACTCAACTGATCAGAAGCAGATGAGCTGATTATGATGGAGAACCGGAGCAGAAACTGAGAAAAAATAACAGAGAGCGATCAGATGTCATCTTAACTTACTGCCTCTGTCACAAACATGTACGGTTTGCAATAATATCAAAAGATATGCAAAATAATCAGAGTCTAGAACATTTTTGGAGCATTTTTAATGGTTTGGTTAAGGGTTGTGTAAAGAGGAGGATTATAGGAACACTGAAAAAAAAAAAAAAAAAACTTTTCTCAGAATTACGACTTCTGATCTCAGAAGATTAAAGTGAATTCTGAGAGAAAAGTGAGAATTTTGAGGTAGAAGTGAGGAAAATGTGAGAATTCTTAGATTAAAGTCAGAATTCTGAGATTAAAATCAAAATTGAGAATTCTCAGACTAAAGTTGGAGTTGTGAGATTAAAGCCAGAAAGGAGAGATTACATTCTAAAACCTGAGACAACCTTGATGATTTTCAGATTAAAGTCATAATTTTTAGATTAAAATCAGAATTGTGTCAGAAATCTGACAAAAGTGAGAAATTTGAGATTGCATTCAGAAATCTGAGAAAAACATGAGAATTCTGAAATTAAAGCCAGAATTCTCAGATTGAATTTATAATTCTGAGATAAAAGTCATAAATCAGAGAAAAGTAAAAATTCCCAGATTAATGTCAGAATTCTCATAAAACTTTTCAGTGGCTCTAATCCTCCTCCATAAATTAAAGAGTAAAGCTGGATTATTAATACCTTTAATATTCAAAAACAGTTTTAATCCATCACCAGATGCTAACAGAAAGTTAGCATCATAATAAACATGACATATTTTAGACGTGTTGTTTTATCTAGATCTCATATTTTAGATAAAACTATCTAAACTACAGTAGTTTAGCTAGACAGCGAAGCTGATGGACAGCGACAGGAAACCTTCCCTGCAGCTGCATCACCAGCGTAGCTAAAACGGTTTGGGTGGAGCAGACCTCCATCCACGCGAGCCTCCCTGTCAGCTCTGGAAGTGATCCACTTTTCTTTAATGAGGCAGGAAGAAAAAAGAAGAGCAAAATTATAAAATGTGTTGCACTTCCTTTCAGAAACTCGGTTAACCCTGGTGGGACATAAAGATGGAGGAACGACCTTTATCTTGGGGAATTAGAAACATACGTAAGCTTTGAAATGCAAAAAACTTTAAAAACAAAAGACCATTTCAGTATAAAGAAAAAAAAGGAAATGAAATCGAAAGAAAACGGGGATCTGTGTCCTGGAAGATGCTAAATTTTAAACCTCTTTATTTACATGTAGGATATTTCCATCTGAAGTTTATTCGTTTCTGTTTTCGGGCGGCGTTCCTCTCCTCCAGAAAGTCACGGATTAGCAGGGGGACACGGCGACGGCCTGGCCTGTCACCGAGCCGCTCATGGGGATCAATCAGTCTATTGTTAGCTTCAATATATATTTATATCTCTGCAGCTTCAAGTTCAAAATGGTGTGGAAAGAGCTGAGCAAGAAGAGGCAAGAGGAGGAAATAATTCTGGATTTTCACGTTATGTTCTTCCTTCAGCTCCTCACTCAGCCATGTTGCCATTATCTACTGTATGCAGTTGGACTGGAAGAAGAAACAAATATTTGCTGATTTTAAGGAAAATTAAATCAATAGAGCATCAGCAGCTTAACAGTTATGAGGTGTTAAATTTGGTTACAGCGCCTCCCAGTGGCTGATGGTGCTGCTCGCCTCTAAATCTTGTTTATATTTTTACATTATGCAGTTCAACAAACATCTTAAATTAAATAAACTGTGTTTCTAAGTTTAGGCAAAGTGCTGTAAATGTAAAAACGAATCATAACACAAAAACATTACATTTACCTGATTGTTCACTAATCTTATTAAGTTATTGTGCAGAAATAATTACAAAACTACACTAAAACAATTCAAGACTACAAAAAAGAGCAATAAAATTAATCTATAAGGCAGGAAAATTAAAACAAAACACACACTACTTGTAAAATCTAAATTATTAACGTTTGTAATTCTTTACAAAGCCAAAAATAAACTATTACTGGAAAACATTCAAAAATTGTTTAAAACTAAGGACATTTTATAGGTTAAAAGGGGAATTAAATTTAAAATATGCAAATTGAAAACACATAGAAAACTTGCATCAGTAAGAGAAAATAAACTGTGGAGAAAACAGAATATTGAACTTAAACAAGCATAAAACTGTCAAATTATCACATAAACATATGAATATCGATGGATATAATTTAATAGTATCATTAGTAAATTATTCTTATTGAAGTTAGTATTAATTTTTGGTGAAGTATGTTTATCCGCTCCAGTTAAAATATCAAATATCCACTAAATGTCTAAGATGCTTGAAATGGACTGAAAACTTAAACGTTTCTTACATGAAAGTTTTGTCATTTTGCCTTAATATCTGTTCAGTTTGCTTTTCAAATTCTGAATAAAAGCTATATTTTTTACAAGATATTCTCGTCAAGGCATTTTCTACTTAATCAATATAAAATGTTAAAACATCTGAAATGGAAGCTGCATGAACAGTAAACTAATTAGATCAAACATTATCATTTAAATACAAAAATCCAGGATAAATAGACAATTTAATTTCCGTTTTTAGAAAAAAAAAACAAGAAGTAAAAGGTGCCACTCTGTTGTATCATATTGCATTGTGAATGTTATACTGCCATCTAGTGGTGTAGTGTCAGATTGCAACCTATCACATTTTTAAAAATCTTCCTTCTCCTGAAATTTACCCTCTTTATTTTCTTATTCTTGTATGCAAAGTTTGGTAATATGAACAATTACTCAACATTTTAGATTAACAAAAATAAATAAATCATCTTCATTTTAGCATTTAAACTGTAGAGTGGAGGCTTAATGAAAACAGTCCAAATATAAAATAATAACCGAAAAATCAGAGTGGCAAAAACTGGAATGAAAGAATGAGAAAACCCCAAAGCTCTGGAACAAAAAGAAGCAAAGAATAAATGTCTAAAAACAGCAGAGAAACTCACAGTGAATGAGGAAGTGAGATGAATAAATCAGGATCAGGTGGCTGATCATTAATGATCGCAGCTGTGGGGAAAACAGAGAGCTACACTTAATTTAAGAAATTTCTGAATGCAACAAACGTTAAGCAGGACAAAAATCCAAAGAATATCTCAGCATATCAAACCAAAAAGTGACACATCCAGCAGTCAAGGGAAAATAACCTTCAAAAGTAAAAAATACAGCAGTCAATAGTAAATCAAATCGCAGAATGATCAAAGCATAAAAATAAATGCTAATAATCATGACAGAAATACTAAGAACAAAATCTGTGATAGAATTTAGTACAGTTATAAACTTATCTGGTTTTTCACTAACTGGTGTAAAATGAAACATTTTTACTTTCAGGGAATGTTTAGATTTTTAAAAAATCATGAGTAAAAAATAAATGACAGACAGTTCAATGTAAAAGCTTTATTTTATGGAATTTGGATCAATATACAATCAACCACAACAGATAAATCCACAGCCACTGTAAATGACAGGTTTTGTGAATGTAGACAAAAATAAAACCTCAACACTTTTGGGGTTTTATCAGGACTAACTGGGTTCAACTCCACACAGGTCACAGGATGACTGACGGTTTATCCAACAGCAAACAGTCATTTCACTCCAGATGTTAAATAAATGTGAAAAAGCCCCTAAAACAACTTATATTTAATGGATGTAACTGTTAGTGAAACAGCATCTGTGGTTACAATTCATTTAAATGTGGTTATTTTGAATGCAGGTGTTTTGTTTGGTTTGGTTTGTTCCATCTGGGCTTTTTCTGTAAAAAGATACAATTATTAACTTAGCTTTTGAGTATTTATGTTAATGTATTTTTTTTAACTATAGTCACATAAAATTAAAACATATTAATCAAGTAAAATAGGATAGTTCAGGTTGTTGTGAACACTCACCTCTGCCGGTGTGCGCAGGTAAAAACCTTCCCCAGAGTCCTGGGAACTTTTTATTAGTTCTTGGACTGAACCACACCCTACCTGTCAAGTCTCGCGTTTTGTTTACAATCAATAATTTCTTAATATTGATTTTAAAAAAGTATTTATTCTATTGGCAGATTATTTTACTCACAACAAAACATTTTCCCATGTTATAAAATGTTCTTAAAGGGCCGGTTGTGCCAGAATGCATTGATAAAACCCACTAAACTGTTAAAATATCAATGAGTTGCCGTTTGTTTCAGCATTCAGTACTTCTTAAAATTAAAATGTAATATTTAACATTTTTCACACTGGCCAGACCATCTCAGATTTTGCAGTCAAAATTAGAGATTTTGTGTTGCTAATTTAGAAATATAGAATTTTTATATTTGCGCAAACGTATGATGCTAAACGTGACTTTTTATTACTCGCTGTATCGATCACAGACTATGGCTACACATCCGGCAGAAGTCACTTAAAATCAAATGTTTTTGGACAATTTTAAGAAAAAATTGCAGTAAAAAATCTGAAGAAATGTGGAGATCTGCTGATTTTGTGTGAATTTTGCAGATTTGGGAAAAACTGCAGTGACTAATTGATGTAATCTGGAGTCTAAAGGGCCACATAAAAAGCTATGGCGGGCCGTATTTGGCCCCCGTGCCTCGAGTTTGACACGTTATAAGTGAAATAACTTTCCAGTGGAATTAGTACTTTTGCATACTAATGAATTATTTACTTAAAATAAAAAGCTACTTCTGTGTTAGTTTAGTCTTATTTCAAGTGTACTAATATATTTGCACTAGAAACTAAACAAAAATATTTGTTTTTGCAGTGCACTTCCAAAGTGATGCTACGGGCCGGTTTGAGTGTCTGGAGTTATTAAATTTGAGGGATTATGTGACATTTTAAATAGAAATCTCACTTTTTTGTCAGATTGAGTTCTTATTATGGAGATTGTTTTAGCCAATCAACAAACATACCCAAATTGAAGGCTGATTTCTCTAAAATTGCTCAAATTTGGGCTGTAGCAATATAAAAATGTGAGTATTTTTCCATATTTAGAGGTCTTTTATCTCAGCTTGCATGATTTCCTCACATGCAGAGTTGAGCAGGCACTAGAGGGCAGCCAACTCTCGTCTATTAACTATGTAACCTCAGCCTGCATCAAGCTGTCTGTTGCCTGCAGCCCCTCATTCAAACAGAATCACACTGTGAAATAGGATTACGTGTCAAGCAATGCAATGATTGAGCACAATTGTTGTGCTTTGGCAGCATCAAGGAATAAAAAGGAAATACACAACCATGGATTTCCTGTTTGTCACGCTGATGTGAGTCGTCTGTGAAACCACATTAAGATAAGTCGATCCTTGGTGTCAAATGATGGGCATCTTACCATCCACACTTCTTCCTGCTTTTATAAAGATTTCTTTTTTTAACCAAAGTAAAAAAAAAAAAAAAGAAGAACTAGCAGTTCCTTGTCTGGCTGATCCCCAGAGAGCATCCAGACTGAGTTATTGCCCTATAATTATGTGCAGCAGTGAAAGTGTGTGTGTATAAATGAACGTGATCTGTTTTAAAAGGAGTTTTACTAGGGTTGCTGTTTCCTCAGATTGTGGATTTGGGACCGGATCTCCCTTTATGGGTTACCGTTTCCTCCACACCCGAGCTGCCTGAAGAGGCTGATTCAAATTATACAAAGACACGTTTAGCAAAAGAAAAACAATCAAATCAGAAACAAAACGAGGGGCGGAGATTAAGAAAGCTTCTCGGCCTCATATTTCATCAACATCTCCTGCATGCCAATGAGCTGCGGGTTGATGCGTCTGCATGCAGGCAGGACTGAAAAAGACGAGTCTCTGAAAGCTTCCAGTTTCAAAACCTTTGATGTCTTGGTCAGTCTGGCCGTCTGCAGCCTCGGAGGTCAGGTCCCCTGGTACGACCCCTGAGGAACCAATTAACCCCTGATCTGAGATCAATTAACCCATGCTCTGCATCTCAACAGGATGGCATCAATAAAGAGCACAAACAAGTTGAAACACACATTCCTTCCTGAAAACAAAGTGTAAAAACAACCTCATCTAGTGTTTAATTAAGCAGAGATTTAACTGTTGAGAGATAACCAACCTGCGTAGTGATATCTCACATTTCAGTTCATTAAATATCCTTAATGAACTGAGTTACTTTATTAATCACACCTGGCTGAGGTGGCGGCAGCGGCAGCGGCTCATCTGAGTCTGCCACGTTTCTCAATATCCTCTTCAGCAGAGGATCAATGGCTGCCCTGAAACGACAACAGACAGGCGGATTGTTATATGTACGTTCTGACAATGTGTGGAAATCACAGCCTGGAGGTTGATGAGGAAGAAAATACTCAAGACTTTGTGATTTCTATGGATTTTATTTGGCAACTGCAAGAGTCTTATTGGGGTCTTGTGGACCAACACAACACAAAGGAAAAGGATGCATGATATTCAATTTTATGCTCATAAAAGTCTGAAAAGTGTCTGTAATGTATACCCAACTTCAAACCCAGCTGTTCTGCCAAATCTTCAGAGGTTTGTAGAGAACAAAATAGATCATGAAGACGGAGAAACAAGAAGGTTAATAAGAAGTTTGGCTCAAAGTTAGTTTATAAAATCACACCCAAAGCTTTTAACAACTCAAAATTTTGTCATCGTCCAAAAATCTGTGTGGCAAAACCTACCAAGACCTCGGCATACACCTAAACTGATGTCAGGATTAACAGGAAAAACAGTCACTTTTCATTTTATTTTTATTTCATTCACACAGTACTAATATAAAATAATTTATGTACCAACTAAAACTTATTGACCCTTTGCATTTAATCATTCGATGCGCTGGAGGTCGGAAATGAGGATCGGGAGTATTGAATAGAGCAACTGAAATCGTTTTCCAAAGTTGTTTTTGCCAGTTTATTAATGGCTTCTTCTTGTTCGAGTCGAGATAATTTGTCCTTTAAAGTAACAAACCTGGTTGGGGCTCATAGTCGGTGATATTTACAAAAGTTTGAAACAGTTAGCTTAGAAACCGACCCGTACCTTCTCCCTCCTGATGAGTTGATCAAATTACTGACTTTACCTGAATTCACATCAAGATTTATATCAATATGTCATAAACAGCGTTTCCCTTTACACCGGCGCAACATTAAAAACGTACAGAAGACGAGATGCTAAACAGTTTTTTCCATACATGCTAGGCTACATGACGGTGTGGCACTGTCTCCATGGTTACTAACGGTTAGAAAGTGTTTTCTGCCAATCCGCCATTACACCGAGGGCTGCCAGTCATTGTGTTTGACGGCTGATTTCCACCACCGTTGTATATTTCCTTGTTATAAGTTAAGCAATAAAATGACAAGTTTGGTTTCCATCCTTGTCTTTCTCTGCAGCCGATCGAGAAGCATCCTGTGACCATTTTTAATACGAAGTCAACTTAATCAAAGTGATTTTAAGCCACCAGATGTGCGGTTGTTTTGACGTCCGTCATGGCGGAGTGGGCGGAGTTTCGACGAGAGTGACGTCACTTGTAAAGGGTCAATAATATCTGCTCCCTATTCACACAAAAAGAAAATTCATTAGACTATTACAGACAAAAGAAAAAAACACACCAATGCTACATCGCTTCATTGTAATGATTTTTTATTAAGATTGTTCTGTTTCACCTTTAAAGAGACAACATGTGGAATAATAATTAACACTTCACATCACACAGAAACACGCTCCTCAACATGGTGGTGATGGAATGATGCTGTGGGAATTTATCAGCGACAGGGAAGCTGATGAAAGGAGCTAACTGCAATAAAATATGTCTGCAAAAGACTCCAGAGAGAAGCGCAGTCTCACCTTTCACCCCACAGAGCTGAAATGAAATTGTTTACTTCAATGTTTATTCATGTGCTGAACGCTACTTATACTTTTGCGAAGCGTAATGTATTCACTAACGGAAATGTATGCAGGAAACTACAGAAGAGGGCACCTTTGGGTTAAAAAATGCTAAAATAGAGAAGCAGTTCAGAAAGGAGAGCAAATTCTTTCACTATTGACTGGAATCAGTAAGAGATGGGGGAAAAAAAGTACCTGGAAAAGGTGAAGACTGAGATGGGAGGAGAGTAACTGAGACAAGGGAGGGAGGGAGAAAAGGCATCTGATGAAGAGGGGGATATGCACAAACACACACACACACACACACACACAGGGAGAGAGGGAGAAAAGAAACTGTTAAAGCGCCTGTTCGCCGTTGCCAGTCTCAGCATCGCTCAGTTTGTGCAGGAGGCTGCAGCTCCTTCCCTCCAGGATCTACCAGCATCACTGAGCAGATCTGAAGTCTCCTCACTCTCAGCTGGGATCACTTCATGATTTCTTCTTTTCTTTTCTTTTTTTTTTGGTAAGTGGATGATAACAGCCAACCGTATATAAATGGATTTCTCGCAGCTGAACTAATTTGAGTTGAAACACGGGACCTGGAGAGACCAGACAGACCAGGGCGCTCCAAGTCCGCTTCTTGTGTTGTTTGTTTGCGGGAGCAGCACTTCATTGTGCCTTGGATATGGGACCGTGCGTCAGCCCAGCGGGATCCGGTGCCGTGGGAAGAGCGTCCTCCTGAAGCAGGAAAAAGACCCTCTGCTGGGTTTTCTTCTTCTTCTTCTTTGATTTTAATTATTCTCTCGAGGGAGGGGCGGCTTTGAGATTTACGCGCCGGAATGATGCGTCCCAACCGCGGCTTCATCCTGCTCCTCCTCAACGGAACCGCTTGTTTGGTAAGAAAAGAGTGGGAGTGGGCAGAAAGTCACACTTTGCTTTCCACGCACCATTCGGCGTGGCGCACACACAGTGAGCTGCTTCGTCTCGATTTGAATCCACAAAAACTTCACAACTTACTCGAATATGACAGGTTTGCGTTAAATACGCAGCTGTTTCTTTGCGCTAAAATGCAAGCGGAGTCATTGTTTGTTTTTCTGGATGCTGATTTTCATGTTATTCTTCTAATTGGGCAGAAAGCAGGGCTGAGTTCGGCTCCGGACGGGCAGCTGCGCTGATATTATTCTCGTGAGGATCTCGGTGCCGAGCGCGTTTTTGATCCCAACCTGTCATTCGCTCTGATGTTTGAGCTCTTTAACAAAGAGGCGACACGTTATAATATAGTAAAATAAAGTGCAAGACGAAGGTGAAAATGGAAAACTTTTATTGAAAAATACAGATTATAAGAACGCACGTTTTATTTACCAAAGTGATGCCAAGATGATCAACTTACTTCTTTATAAACAAAAGAAAAAAAAATACATTTTAATTTAAACTAATTGCAGCATCATAATCATACAGTGTGACTGTTGAACAATGACCCAAACTGTCTGACTGGTGAATCCAAAGCGCTGAACTTAGAATAAACGCTGCCATCCTTACATAACCTGCAATCAAGTTTAAATCGCCCACTCCTCTTTCATGCTGAGGGGTTCAAACGCAGCTTTCTAATGAGAAGACAGTTCTGGATCCACTGGAGGAAACTTGAAAAACATGGTTGTGTTGGGAAACCCTTGGGCTGCCAGGGAGCCTACTCTGGAGAACCCGATGAAGGATCTGCTCCGTTCGCTCATCATGACCTTGTGATTGAGATTCTTCTGACTTGCAGCAGTAAGAAAGTTGTTCCCGCTCTCTGAAAACCTGGGAAGTATTTCCCTTTTCCTGCTGCCTTTCTCCCAGTAAAGTGACGAGCTTTGTGCGCTTGTCGTCTTTAATTTCTGGGCTTTTTTCCTCTCCTCCCTGCCAGACCGTGTGTCTGACTGAAAACATGACATCTCTCAGCAGGAGATCTGCACTAATTCATTAGCTGTGACATTGATAAATTAGGAAGGAATTAATATATTAAGTAATTCCCTTTTTTTATGCAGCAGAGGAGCACTTAATAATATAATCACATAAGCCCACTCTGCATTGAAAATTCTGATTTGGATTATTTTCTGTAGTAATTCCCAGACAGGCTTGGTCTCCAGGGATCCTTCGCGAGCGACATCTATTAATACAAGGTGCCACTCCGCTTGTTGTTTATATGATTAATGATGTGTTTCAAATGCTAATTCTCCCTGTTTGAATGGAGGGTTATGAATAATCCAAACCATCTGAGTTGTATAATTGACTACTTGAGAAATTGTTTATTTTTGGCAGCGTTTTGTGCTATTCTTCATCAGTGAGCTCTCTGGATTTCCAGCGCCGATGTGCATATAGGAAGATGATAATCTGTGGAAGATTTGGGATGATAGTTGGATATTTAGCAGCTCCAAACACAAAGCAAGCATTTCACATTAACTATGAAAAGTTTTCAGCTTGATTTACACTTTCTGTTCATATCACAGACTGCAGGGGTTGTACATCAATATAAACACTAGATCAATAGGGCTTCACCAGGCCTTGTGTTACAGTTTGAGATTTGTTTTCTATTGTCTGTCGTTTTTAATCCAACAGACAATAAAGGAAATTATATAAAGCTCTAATTTTCATTCATTTTTTTTTTAAAGAAGTAGAAAATAGTTGCAGCTGTTTTGCTGATTCTGAAATGAACAGAAATCATAACGTCTTTGACCTGCAGTTCAGAGTTAAAGTAAGGTAAATTTATTTATGTAGAACATTTTCAGGAACAAGGCAATTCAAAGTGCTTTACATGAATTAGAGGAAATACAAACAAAATAAAAGAAAAACAAAAAGCACTCCACAATTTATTAACTAGGAGTTTCTCTGGATAAACAGAAAAGTAAAAGTATAAAACTGAATCCCCATGTTTCATAAGAATAACTTATAAACTAGTAGGGGTTTCTCTGGATTCTTTCTCTGACAAAACTAAATGTTGAACGGTGCATTTCTTAAAAAAAAACAAAAACAAACAAACTTCTGGTTTGTCTGTTAAGCAGCTGTGGAGTTAAAACTGTTCCACATGTCCAGAAACTCACAGCTTGTAAACAGGTGCAGACAGATGTAGAGATGAGCAGAAAGAACAGGAGAATGGGTGAAAACAGGAAGGTTTCTAAATCTAAACCTGTGGAAAAGCTCCTGGGAAACGGTTTGTAGCCGAGTGCTGCATGCACAGCAGAGTGCAGAGTGGTTCATGGGATTTGGGATGGATGAGGTTAATTGAATGCGCCTCTCTTTCTCAACAAAATGAGCATCTACCAATAAAAGGATGAAGTGCCCTCAAACAGGACATTGAACTCTGCTGGGGAAAACAGACAGTTTCTACCTGCAATTATTTCAAGGTTGCTCCTCTTTGCCTTGAGATGCAGTCCTCCTCCTATTCAGCACGCCAGTTTAAAATGTTTTTAATCAAACACGTTAACAGGAGTAGAAACCCTGCAGCAGAGGAACATAACCTTCAGACCCGGCGGCTCCTTCTGCGTGTTCATGTTGAGCACAATGAGGAATAAAACGTTGTGGAAAGGAGCATCAGGTTGCCTCGCTGTGGCCGTGAGAGTCAGAGCTGCTTCGTTCTGCGTCTGCTTTCTGTTTGCTAGATTTCATCCTAATAAAGGCAGAATCTGGATTTCTGTTTCAACAAACCTGAAGGTCACAATGCAACATTTTTATATCCAGCTCTGGAGAAACTAAGAGCCCACTGCACTGAAAAGCTCCTGGTTATCCCACCTAATATTGATCTCTGAACTTTTCCTGAGTCAAAACATTAACAAATATGAATTTGATTTCTTTGCATTATTTGCATCTTTTTCGTTATTTTGACCATTTCTCATTTTCTGAAAATAAGTACTAAATTTATGCTTGGAATGTCAGAGACATGTTATCAGTAGTTCATAGAATAAAAGAACAATGTTCATTTTACTCAAACATATACCTATAAAGAGTAAAGTCAGAGAAACTGATCATTTAAAGTGGGCTCTTAGTTTTTTCAGAGCTGTTTATGCAGGTGTTTGGTATCCAGACAAGACAAAAGACCTTTAGTGTTGTCTAAAACTGTTTTATTTATCATATTGCATCACTAAATAAGTAATGTTAAGATACTGAAAACTCTGTAGAGCTAGAATTGAATAAAGTTTATTCAATCAAATATCTCAAAACTAAGAGATTTGGTTAATTTAGAAATATCATTAGTTATGTTTGAGTGACAGAAATAACAGGAGGAAGTCTGATTTCAAAAGTGGAACTGCTTTAAAACAAAAGCATGTTGGTGCAGTTTGGAAGAAGAGTTGAAAAATACAATACTATAAATCAATTTAAAACACGTTATAAGAAAAAAAAAATTAAGTTTGATGCAGTTTTTAGTTAATAATGTTGTTTACAAAGTATATTGTTAATTTAATGCATGCAGCACTGAAAGTTTTTGTTAGATTTTTCTTCTTCCTGTTTACTTTTCACTCATTTACAGTGACTGTTTAGTGATTGATTGATTGATTAATTTATAACAGTTTGCATACAGATACAGAGCTACACACTGGGTGTACCTTCAGATTTGTGTGTGAGGTTAAAACACAGAAGCAGACGGACGATGACTCTAACCACATCGGACTCGCCTCTCCGTTCTGAACTGTCACAAACTCTCAGATTCACGCCCGCCCTCCTGGCGGGGTCAGCCACCTTGTCCTTACAGATACGTCCCACACTAAGCAGAAAAATCATCCCAATCCAGAGAAAACCAAACCGTCTCCGTTAACGCTAATCCTGCGCCGGGTCGCTGCTCTGGACCTCTCTGCTGTCAAAGCTCATGAACCTCCTGTCTCTGCCGTATGTCCCACACAGACGCTCAAAGAGAAACAACAATCATTCAAGAGGCATTTCCGCTCACAGATTCAGGACATGCTGCTGCACAATGAAACATTTATCTGGCAGAAAACCATCTGACGTGAGTCAACTCTAAAATAAACGACGAGATGCGCTGACGTGGGATCACCCTTTGACTTAGAGCAGCGGTGTCAAACTCATTTTGGTTTTGGGCCAAATCAAGATCCTGAATGCTCTGAAAGGGCTGATTGTGTCAGCATGTATTGATAAAACATGTTTTATCTGTTAAAATATCAATGAATTCTTAAAATTACACATTACTGAACATCTTTTCAGTCCCTCCAGGATTTCGTAATACTAAAATCAAAGTGTTTTGTGGTTCTAATTTGGAAATATATGTGCTTATTTGTGAAGATAAATGGGACTTTTTATTATTTATCGACTATAACCTGACATGACTTTAATGCTGAGGCAGCTGTTTAGTACAAGTGAGAACGTTTTGGCAATTTTTGAGAAAAACCTGCAATAAACTCCCAATTAGATATTAGCGCAAAAAAGTTGATTTTGTGTGAACGACTACGATAGTTCTCAAGAAACTGGAGGGACTGATTGATATAATTTGGCAATAAACAGATAAGAACTGCATTGATTTGACTGATTACATAACATTTAAGCACACTTAGTGTTTAGTCTGGAATCTAGAGGGCCACATAAAAAGATATGGCGGGCCGGATTTGGCCCACGGGCCTCGAGTTTGACACGTTTTAGATGAATGTAACAGAGAAGAAAAATATTTAGAAATGTCAAAAACTGAGACATGAAAACATTCACAGTCTGGTTTTAAACGCACAACTTACGACCAGATAATGATCACATATGAACCAGATTTGTTTAGAGAACGACATGAAGGAATCAACAAGGACTATCAAACACACAATACACAGTTTAGACAAAACTAACTTAAAACTAACTTATGAGAAGCATATAGAGACTTGTTTTAAGTAAATATTTCTTGATATTGATGAAAAGGTTCTGGTTCCATTGGTAGATTATTTCACTGATAACATGGGGAAATTTATCTGCCAATGGAGTAAGTAATTTTTCTGCAATATTAAGGAATTATTGACTTAAATATAAGTTACTTAAGTTAGTTTGCTCTTATTTCAAGTGTACTAAGATATTTGCACTAGAAAACAGACTAAAAATTCTTGGTAAGATTTTGTGTTTTTGCAGTGAGGATTTTTGTTTAGGTTAAAAATAAATGTAAAAACTTCCTTTAAGCAAGTAATGCAATAATCAACAGGTCAATTGTCCCTTCATTGGCTGTAATCATTATCAGCTAAAGTTAAATATAATCATCAAAACTAACATTTCCAGTTCTTTCCAGCCTTTAAGTGTATTGACTTTAGTAGAAAAACAAAGATTGACCACATACTTTGATGCATATCTATAGGTAATTTTGTAGTCCTTTTATTTTCATGCAACCCTGTCACAGCTATAAATTAACCAACAGGTGTTTTGTTCATTTTTATGGTAAATTTTAAATGTTGGATTTAAGCTTCAAGTGAGGTTGTATGAGGCAGAACAGGCCAAAAGTATAAGCAACATTTGCAGCAGTCTGGGATTCCCTGCTGAAGAGCATTTGGATTTACTAATGCAGGTTGTGCACAAATAGGGACACAAATTGAAAATTATTTTTTATCGGTAAAACAAATTCATCTGCATCGGTCTCATCTGTGATTGTTTTTATTGCAAACAGAAACTGTAAGTAGATTAAAGAGTCTTTTTCCTATATATACTTGAAACAGAACAAAAGTTTCCTCCTCCTTCCTAACTCTCCTACAGTTCTTAGAAAGTAAATCAAATCAGATTTGAGTTTTAATACTAGATTTGCCTGATGATACATTAACAATTTTGAGTCTAATTTTAAAGTCAATGGCGTATGAGCGCCTCTGTAGATAGAAAGGAAAGGTGGAGTAAGTTTGAGTTTAATCTCAGAAATTTTCTATTAAAAAAATTACAAAGAATTTCTGTGCTTGTGAGATCAAAAAAATCTCAGAAATTTGCTAGAAAAAAAGTTGGAATTTAAAAGTTTATTATTTTTTTTTTACTTTTTTAGTTTTTTTTATTTGTTTTTCTTTTTCTTTTCTTTAGACAATTTCTGGGATTAATCTACAAAAATTCTGAGCTTTTTTTCAAATTTTTGAATTTTCAAATTTCCTTGTTTTTTCTAAAAAATTCTGAGATTAATCTCAAAATGTCAGTTATTTGGCAGAAATGTAGGTACTCCTTTTTTTCTGAGAAAAAAATCTGAATTTTTTTTTCTTAATGTCCCTGATCCTCTTCTGTACATACATTTGATTACAATTCTTAATTTTATCCACATAATTTCCAAAAAAAGGTATAATTTTAGATTAAAAATGCCCTAAAAAATAAAAATCATAAATTTTATTTATTACCCCTAAACAAGGAGGGTTTGTTGACGTCTGGTCACAATATAAGATCTTGAACATTTTCTTGTCTTTTTCTTTCATTTACACAAACTAAGCCCTCCCAGAAACAATATATAAACATGAGGAAGCGGTTGAACCACCTGCCTGGGAGGATAAAACAGCTGGACTTATTCAGAACCACAGCAGCTGTGACCCCAGAGGGTCACTTCATCCCTCCTGGACCGCCGGGTCGGACCCTCCCTCTGGCTTGCAGCCGTCCAGCTGCAGAAAACTCTGACAGCTGGAAGCAGCAAGCCGACCTCAGATAGAAAATGTTTACGATTTATTGTGGCAATGCTCCCTGGGAGACAAAGCAGTGGAAGGATATCTGTAGGTTGGCGGTTACAGTGCGCAGCTTAAAGGAAAGCGGTGGAACGAGTAGGTGGGACTCCCGGGGGATCCGAATAAACATGCATTTGACTTTCACACGGAGATGAAGAAGAACTAACAGGAAAATCTTCATTTTAATTTCAGAACGCTTCAGCTGAGAAGAGCAGAAATTGTGTAAATGTTTTGTGAAGATTCAGAGGGAGTTGATATTAAATGAACTTTTCATTGTTTCAAGATGTTTTGGCAACTCGACGATATTAGAAACAGCGTTTTGGGATCAAGGGATGCGGGTTTATTGAAGGGGGGACGCCGGGCTGTCAGTGGACGGTGGGGAGGGAAATCGAAGCTTTCCTGATGCCGCAGGCTCCCAGGCACACGCCAGCCTCCTCTCAGTGTGACCACGACCGTTTGATACCACACCACAGCTAGAGCAGCGAGCGAGAGCCCATTTATATTCTCAATTCTCTGACAATCTGTAAACAGTCAGTTCTGCATGGATGGACACAGAGCGTGCTGTTCACCAGCGCGCCGGCTGGCCGGTTGGCGACGCTACACTGGTTTTCAGGGTCAGAGCGGTGTAGATGTCAAGAACCGACCTGCAGAGGGAACGTCCAGGGGTTTTCAATTAAAAAAGCAGAGCACAGCCACAGAGAGAGCGCAAGGATTTTGGTTGAGTGCACAAATTTTAACATTGATTTCTTAACTGAACTGAGAATGAACCACTGCGGAGTGAAGGGGAGCAGTTATCCCAAAATTAAAAGAACCAAAAATCTTTGGTTTATTCCAAGATCCCCACTTTACAGCAAGTTGAAGCTATAATTTAGAATATTTTAGAACATAATATTTTATTTGCACAAACATAGTAGGATAGTGTACCCAGAAATTGTACTCAAGTAAGAGTAAAAAGTATTTAAAAGTAAAAAAGTACTGAGTAACTGATTAATTTATTATTTAATATTTAAGAATTACATCATCAGATGGACCAAAATATAAAGTTAAGTGGAAATTTTGGTATAAGGACCAAAATGACAATAATCCATATAAGTAACAAAAAATAAACAAAATCAGGCAAAGTAAATTTTTCCAAATCAGTTTTTTTTTTCAATTAAAACTTATAAAACTTTAACTAAAACTGCAGGTGTGGTACATTTTTGGTTAAAACATGTTTGCTAGGTAGAAAATCCAGAAATTTTACTCAAGTAAGAGTAAAAATACTTCATAATAAAATTACTCAAAGTACTCAAAATTTACGATGATACTCAAAATTTACTCCTAAAAGTAATTTTTTTCCAAAAAAAGTTGCTCAGGTAAATGGTAATTGAGTAAATGTAACTAGTTACTACACAACCCTGCATACCAACAATGCAAAAAACCATAAGATAGATTTTAAAAGAGCAGCTTTGCAGATGAAGAAATCAGCCCACATCCCCTATGAAATGAAAAAAATTATATTAAGCCAGAATGAAAAAGTCAAATACAACACAAATTTATAAGAAGCAATCAAAACCACATACCTTTTAAAATTAGTATAATTTTTAAATGTTTTCTTTAGGTTATTCCAAAGTGAATCACCTCTATATTTAAGAGAGTTTTGTTTGATTGCTGTTCTGCATAATTGTAAATAAAAGTCTCAACAGCGACTTGTTGAATAAGTGTCAATATCAGAATAGTTAGCAAACAATCTTTGAAAAACTGTTATCAACTCATTAGCTGAATGTACATATCCACATAAAAAGAGACACATAAAAGTTCACATTAAATATAAAAACAATCAAGATTTTGACCGAGTGAAAGTTTCTTCAATTGTAACGGACAACTGCTAACTGCAACGGCTACTCGTTACCTAGCAACCGAATTCCACGGAAGGCAGAGAGATAGCGACGAAAGACAAAACCACATCCTGTTAAGGGTTCTTCAAAATAAAAGACTTCCTCTCTCCAAAATAAAGAATGGTTTGCGCTTGAACATGTTTCACTTCACCTTTTTGTAATTATGAACAATCATGTTAAACTCAGTGAATAATAATTATGTAAATTATACATATAAGTGTAAATAAGTCACAACTTACAAATAAAGATATACAATAAAAGTTCACAAATATAATCAAGATCAAATGAAGAGCCAATTGGAAAAATTCATTATTCTTAGACATTTCTTTTGAAATAATAAAATCTTATGGATTGACATGTAAGGTCACAAACACTATTGCAATATATTCCATATGAGAACAGTTAATAAAATAAACTACACAAAATATCCATTGATTTTACCATCTTTTTACATACAAGTCCAGTATCTCATCAACAATTACTCCTAAGATTTTAGCTTGTCACTTGGCTAATTTTAATGCCATCAATATCTGCATAAATCTTTTGCTTTTTGTACTAAAAATCCTAAACTTAGTCTTTAAATATTGAGACAGTTGGTTAAGCTTTAACCAACTGTCAGAAATATTAGATTTGCTTCTCCTGTCAGGACAAATAAATCAGAATGTGATATTAAAAGACAGACTGTAAGGATGGGGAGTTTAAAAACAAAGAAAGGATTTTAGTTGCATCAGACACAGAGAGGCATTGATGAGACATTTACTGGCTTTCATGTTTTCTTTAAGACTATGACATAAAAGGAAAAACAAAGCAAAATATTTAATTCTGCAGTAGCCAGGAAAAGTTTTCCTCTTTAAAATGTTTAGCTGCAGCCATATTTTCTGGTGATCCCCTCCAGAGGGTTTGGGTTAGCGTCCTGTTTCTCTGTTCAAAAACAAAAAATCTTACCAAGTATTTTGGTCTAGTTTCTAGTTCAAATATCTTAGTGCATTTGAAATAAGAAAAACTAACTTAAGAATAACTTAGGAGCTTGTTTCAGGTCAATAGATCCTTAATGTTTACTAAAAAAATACAAGTTTTATTGGCAGATTATTTCACTTGCAACATGCAGAAAATACGTCTGTGAAATCTGCACTTTTTCACCAACATTAAGGAAATATTGACTTAAAACAAGTTTTTATATCTTCCCTAAAAGATTTTTGTAAGATATCTCTTATTTCAAGTGTACTGAGATATTTGCACTAGAAACTAGACCAAAATTACTTGGTAAGATTTTGTATTTTTGCAGCATGATAAACAATATTTGAGAGATTCACCTTCTTAGCATCTTTCAGATTATTTCACCTACAAGACATGTTTCCAATCATATAAGTGAAATACTAAGCAATTATTAACTTAAAACAAGCATCTACATCTTGCTAAGAAGTTACTTATGAGTTAGTTTTGTCTTATTTCTATTGTACTGAGATATTTGCACTAAACTAGACAAAAGAAACTTGGCAAAATTTGGTGAGCATTACCTAGTCTTCCGAGCTGAATGTCTTGTTGCACCTCTTTTTATTAAGAAGGAATGTACGTTAAAGTGTTTTTTTTGTTTTATTTCTGGATATATTACCAGTGTTAATATTACATTAATGGCTTTAATCAAGTGAGTTCAATCAGACTCTGCTTTGCCCTGGACTTCGCAGTAAAGAGTCGGGGCGAAAGCGTCCCCTGCCGCCACTCTCCTTCCAACTTGTCGATATCATATAATGTAAAAATTTGATAGGCAATTCAAAGCCCGGCTTCATTCTGAACATACGAAATGAGCTCGGCTCCCCAGGGAGCCGCACACCAACTGAGCGTGTGCAGAATAGGCCGGGCGAAAGGGTTGAGGATGCATAAAGACTGGATAGATCGGGGAGAAGAGTTTCAAAGAAAAAGACTCAAGTCACCCACGGCAGACCTTAAGCTCCCGTGACCTCAAGAAGTGAGAGTAAATTATTCATTGAGAGTCAAATGGCTTGTTTCTGGAGAAATTACCTTTCTCTCAATAACCTCTTCTTAGATCTACACAAGCCGGCGGAATAATTAGGCCACTGCCACTTTCAGACTTTAATCATGTAACGGAGAAACCTCCTGCAGTGAGCATATTACGTCTGGAGGGGGTGAGAGGTGTAAAGAACGAGGCAGTGATGGACACAAAAACCTTAGCTGCTTTTGTTTTAATAAAAAATTAATGTCATTTAAAAGATGAAGCCTTTAGGAGGAAAGTGGAGCGGTTATTGAACGTGTCGGTACACAGCCCAGGCATTTGTTGTGCGTTCATAAATCATTTAACTTGACTCCAAGTGTTTTTGAACGAGAGAAAAAGACAAAACAACAAAAAGAACAACTGACACATATCACAACCACACTGTAAAACATCTGAAGGTGGTTTAACTTGAAAATGAAAGTCCACCTGCTGCCTTAAAAATGCAATTAAAGTCGACAAGAAAATTGTTTTGGTTTTAACTCAGAAATTAAAGTTCATGAAATTGATTTAACAACAAGAAACAAGT